>JAOTOM010005012.1:0-202500 GCA_034440615.1 Ashinkailepas kermadecensis | reverse complement strand
TAGCGGCGGAGCTCAGTCGGGCATTGGAGGGCCATCAGGAGGTCAGCCAGATGCTAACTGCTTAATTGCCGAGGGAAGATTTGGAACAAGCAGTGAAATCTACACATATTGCTGCAACAAGTTGTCTTCTCCGCAATTCAACTTTTTGTGAAAATCACACATACATGGCGTCATTGGCCCCTTCTCTTCATCGGCGGTTGAATGTCCGGTGCGATGCAGCAGACGGCCGACCTCGGCTCAGCCACCCCGTCCCCACAGACCCAAGTGCGACACAGCAGACAGCCGACATCGGCTCAGCCACCCCGTCCCCACAGACCCCGTCCCCACAGACCCAAGTGCGACACAGCAGACAGCCGACCTCGGCTCAGCCACCCCGTCCCCACAGACCCAAGTGCGACACAGCAGACAGCCGACCTCGGCTCAGCCACCCCGTCCCCACAGACCCAAGTGCGACACAGCAGACAGCCGACCTCGGCTCAGCCACCCCGTCCCCACAGACCCAAGTGCGACACAGCAGACAGCCGACCTCGGCTCAGCCACCCCGTCCCCACAGACCCAAGTGCGACACAGCAGACAGCCGACCTCGGCTCAGCCACCCCGTCCCCACAGACCCAAGTGCGACACAGCAGACAGCCGACCTCGGCTTAGCCACCCCGTCCCCACAGACCCAAGTGCGACACAGCAGACAGCCGACCTCGGCTCAGCCACCCCGTCCCCACAGACCCAAGTGCGACACAGCAGACAGCCGACCTCGGCTCAGCCACCCCGTCCCCACAGACCCAAGTGTGACACAGCAGACAGCCGACCTCGGCTCAGCCACTCCGTCCCCACAGACCCAAGTGCGACACAGCAGACAGCCGACCTCGGCTCAGCCACTCCGTCCCCACAGACCCAAGTGCGACACAGCAGACAGCCGACCTCGGCTCAGCCACCCCCGTCCCCACAGACCCAAGTGTGACACAGCAGACAGCCGACCTCGGCTCAGCCACTCCGTCCCCACAGACCCAAGTGCGACACAGCGGACAGCCGACATCGGCTCAGCCACCCAAGCCCCACAGATCCAAGTGCGACAGAGCCCATCCTGATGCTGATTCTCGTAGCAGATGTGGAGAGGCGTGGCGCGGTACGGCCCTCTCCAGCTCGGAATAGTCTGACTCAGTCCAGCTCAGTTCGGCAATAGAGTCACGGTGGCTCAGTGGGTAGAGCATTCAATTCCACATTGCAAGTTGGTGACTTCATGTCCCAGAACGTCGGGGATTACCGAGCCCATTCGCAAGCGATTGACGTCAGAGGTTGGCGACGCTCTTCGGCCTAGCAATCGAGTACGACGTAGGTAATCCACGGCTCCTTTCCCCCAGCTTAGCCCATCCTAGACACGCTCCATGAACAACACGTGCAAGCATCACATCACAGGTCAGAGCATTGTGATCCAGTAGAGCGCCATGCGTCATGAGGATGCCACCTTTGTACAGTGTAATATGTCCCGAGCAGACATGGGAGTGAAGCTCAGCTCGGCTTCGGATTCGAACTAAAAGGCCTGGTCTAGTCCTCAAGCCCGACTCCGACAACTTCAGACACCACACAGTCCAGCGGGGCACAGTTCGGCTCGACATGCAGCAGAGCTTGACACAGTATACCATGGCCCGACACAGCACAGCTCAACACAGTACACTCCGGCCCGACACAGCACAGCTCAACACAGTACACCCCGGCCCGACACAGCACAGCTCAACACAGTACACCCCGGCCCGACACAGCACAGCTCAACACAGTACACCCCGGCCCGACACAGCACAGCTCAACACAGTACACCCCGGCCCGACACAGCACAGCTCAACACAGTACACCCCGGCCCGACACAGCACAGCTCAACACAGTACACCCCGGCCCGACACAGCACAGCTCAACACAATACACCCCGGCCCGACACAGCACAGCTCAGCACAGTACACCCCGGCCCGACACAGCACAGCTCAACACAGTACACCCCGGCCCGACACAGCACAGCTCAACACAGTACACCCCGGCCCGACACAGCACAGCTCAACACAGTACACCCCGGCTCGACACAGCACAGCTCAACACAGTACACCCCGGCCCGACACAGCACAGCTCAACACAGTACACCCCGGCCCGACACAGCACAGCTCAACACAGTACACCCCGGCCCGACACAGCACAGCTCAACACAGTACACCCCGGTCCGACACAGCACAGTTCAACACAATACACCCCGGCCCGACACAGCACAGCTCAACACAGTACACCCCGGCCCGACACAGCACAGCTCAACACAGCACACCCCGGTCCGACACAGCACAGCTCAACACAGTACACCCCGGCCCGACACAGCACAGCTCAACACAGTACACCCCGGCCCGACACAGCACAGCTCAACACAGTACACCCCGGCCCGACACAGCACAGCTCAACACAGTACACCCCGGCCCGACACAGCACAGCTCGGCACAGTGCAGTACAGTACGGACCACCAGGAGTCAAAGCTGCACCTGCACCTGACACGACACAGTCCGGCCCAACTCAGCCCTCCTCTCTATATCTCGCCACAATCCGGCCAACATCGGCCCCCCATATCTCAGCACAGTCCGGCCCACCTCAGCCCCATTCCTCAGGACAGTCCGGCTCACCTCAGTCCCCGTATATCACCACAGCTAAGCCCACCTTAGCTCCCTTCCCTATATATCACCAGAGTCCGGCGAAACTCAGCCCTCCTCCCTATATCTCACCACAGTCCTACCCACCCCAACCCCGATATCTCAGCATAGTCCGGCCCACCTCTGCCACCGTATATCACCACAGTTCGACCCACCTAAGCCCCCTTCCTATATCTCACCATAGTCCTGCCCACCTCAGCCACCATACCTCAGCACAGTCCGGACCACCTCAACCCCTCGCCACCACAATCCGGCCCACCTCAGCCCTATCCTTATATCTCACCACAGTCCGATCCACCTCACCCCCCCCCCTCCCCATCCTTATGCCTCACGACAGTCCGGCCCAACTCAGCTCCCTCCCTACATCTCACCACAGTCCGGCCCACCTCGGCCCCCATACCCCAGCACAATCCAGTCCACCTCAGCCCCTCTCTCTCCCTCAAGGTGGAGGCGAGAGAGTGGGCGGCTTTTTCGGCCCTCTCTGTGAGTACCCACCCCCTGCGTCCACTTCCCTCAATTCCCCGGGCCGGGCTTAGTCCCAGTTCGGTCGACAGCCAGCTGGCTCGGACCAGCACTGCTATATAGAGGGCGCCAGTGTCGAGATATGGAAGGCTATTGGTCCCGCTCCCGTCATCCATTGCACACCGGAATGCCACACATAAATGCCAAGAATATCCTAGTCATCCCATACTGCGACATCGTCCATTTTAAACAAATAATATTAAGCTAAATCGTTGTTCCACCATCGCAAAACACCACAGGCCATGCATGGTAAAACGCAAGACCGAAACCGGTTGGAATCTAAATTACCTAATCTGACCATCACTCAGGCTTTCTTTTCCATTGATGTGTGATGGTGTAGAACTACTCTTCAGCTTGCAAGGACAGCAGCAGGCTGCTTGATGCCTGTTTTGAAACTATACAACTATTTCGAAATTAGAATTTGTACCCAAACTGGATGGGCAGACAGCTGTGGATAGCTTCAGAGAATGTTATGTAAGTGGCCACGCCACAGTTCATGTAAATGGGCACGTCACAGTTCATGTAAGCGGCAACATCACAGTTCATGTGAATGGCAACGTCACAGTTCATGTAAATGACCACGTCACAGTTCATGCAAGTGACCACGTCATATTCCATATAAGCGGCAACGTCACAGTTCATTGGGTCGATTCTAAAGAACACGCTCTGGGGCGAGATATAAAATATGTATCCGCCCATGCGTCCGCCTCTGTATCCGCCTCTGTATCCGCCTCTGCATCCGCCTCGGTATCCGCCCCTGAATAGAGAATAAGTTAACGTATGAAATGTTATGCACGTTTCCGGTAACAAACACAACATTGTGTGCGCATTATACCTCAGGTTATTTTAGCTATTCGTAACTGTTTGAAGACGTTTGAAGACGACGCGTGGCTATAAAACACTAGACGCTTTGCTCCCATGGCTGACGCGTGGACGTACGTGGAACCACAATCGACTTCAATGCTATTGAAGCACCTGCCCTTGCACGTCCAGCGCTAATAGCGCTTATGATGGCATAGCGCGGTCCATGTATTATGCATCATGTTCGGTAATTGGGCAGCTCGAGGATCGCATGCAAACGAAACGAGTAACAGTGCCAACTCATGTCGCCTATCTGGTGCCCAGACACTGACAACATTACCTTTAACACCCACAATAATTTGTTTCAGCTTTACCATCGGCCCTATCAGGTCAACGTAGTAATAGTAATAAAAGAGTTGACTGGTCCAGCCATTAGATTAGTCAGTGGCCACTGGGTTAAAAGGCAACATGGGCACAAGCTGTGATTTGTCAGAAGCCACTTCGCTGCCTGGTGACGTACTGTATCCGAAACGCTTTCGGACCTTCAAGGAACGTCGTGAAATCCACCCTCTCCTGAGCCACTTTTATCCTTCAAAGCTCCGATTCTGAATCGGATCTTGCTCATCATAGGCGTAAGAGCGACGGGCATATGGTGTAACTCCTCTAGCGGTGCTAAATTCCTCCCCGTCCCTCCCGCCCAAAAAGGAAGTGGAACAATAAAGCTGCGCACATTCTTTCTTATTGAACAATTTTGTCCGCAGCCAAGTTTGCTATCACTGCGTCCCGGGTCGCCCAGCACGTGCAGACCTCCGATACGTCGAGTTGTGTCTGCAGGTTGGCTGTCGAGTCAGCACCACTCTCCGGTGGAAGCCGGATGACTGGCCGTGTCGTGGCGCAGACCACGCTCTGTGCTCTCGACACGCTGGCCATTCTGAACAGACGTCCTCACCACACCGGAACACGTGGCCACACTGTTTATCCGATCTGCTCACAGCACCGCCGCATGTTGTCACTATGCGGCGCGCACTCCGCCGCAGACACGCCTGCTGAATCCCGTCAGCGCTCACAAGCCCGGGTGCCAGCTGCTCTCTCTCGCTCGCTCTCTCTCTCTCTCTCTCTCTCTCTCTCTCTCTCTCTCTCTCTCTCTCTCTCTCTCTCTCTCTCTCTCTCTCTCTCTCTCTCTCTCTCTCTCTCTCTCTCTCTCTCTCTCTCTCTCTCTCTCTCTATATATATATATATATCTATATATATATATATATATATATATATATATATATATATATATATATATATATATATATATATATATATATATATATATATATATATATATATATATATATACCTATATATATATATATATATATATATATATCTATATATATATATATATATATATATATATATATCTCTCTCTCTCTCTCTCTCTCTCTCTCTCTCTCTCTCTCTCTCTCCTTCTCTCTCTTTCTCTCTCTCGCTCTCCCTCGCTGTTTCTCTTTCTTTCTCTGTCTGTCATCTGATGCTATGCATGACTTTGTTCCTCACCCTCTTCTATACGTACGTCTCTCTGGCGGTCTCGGCGTCCGTCTATTTCTGCCTGTCTGTCTCTATGCCCGTATATTTATGTCCGTCCATCTGTATCTATGTCCATCTATCCATCTGCCTCTTGCATCTGTATCTGTGATTGACGGTTAGCCTGTTCTGACTGTCTCTTTGCCGTATACGGGTACAGTAGTATGTTTCAGAAATTATACAGGACATTAATTAAATATCTATGCATGATGAATTGGTTAAAGAGACCGTCATGTCTTCGAAGTCCGTAACCGTATTGTCGACCTCAAAGGTCTCTAGTCATTCGCCGGTTGCAATGCATTTTACATGATATGGAACTTGTTTTGAAAAACATCGCGAGAAATTTAAACAGATGTAAGCTAATCAGGTTCTGTTCTGCTTGGGAGGAGGATGAGAAGAAGGGACCCATAATGGCTGGTGAAAGCCGACCAATGCCCGCAGCTCGCGTGCTAAGTCGACCCCGCGCGGCGGCTGCTGTACCCATCAGACGTGGAGCTGGCTGGCCCATCACGGTGACTACACGTATTCTGAGTCGACCCCGCGCGGCGGCTGCTGTACCCATCAGACGTGGAGCTGGCTGGCCCATCACGGTGACTACATGTATTCTGAGTCGACCCCGCGCGGCGGCTGCTGTACCCCACAGACGGGGAGCTGGTCGGCCCGTCATGATGACTAAACGTGCCCTGAGTTGACCCCGCCAGGCGGCTGCTGTACCCCTCAGACGGGGAGCTGGTCGGCCCGTCATGATGACTAAACGTGCCCTGAGTTGACCCCGCCAGGCGGCTGCTGTACCCCTCAGACGGGGAGCTGGCTGGCCCGTCATGATGACTAAACGTGCCCTGAGTCGACCCCGCCCGGCGGCTGCTGCACGCCTCAGACTGGTCTGGTCGGTCCCCTCATGACCCTCAGACGTGGAGCTGGCCGGCCCGTCATGATGACTGAACGTGCCCTGAGTTGACCCCGCCAGGCGGCTGCTGTACCCTTCAGACCAATTATCTCGTATCTGCTGTACCCTTCTCCAATTATCTCGTTCCGGGGACAAATGGTTTGGGAGCGACTAAGTGCATGGGTGGATCAATACATTTTCAAAATTCTTAAATGTCCTCAGGTTTCGAATTATATGGGAATCAGAATGGGCTCACACCGATATGTTCTCTGGTCGGCCCGTCATGATGACTACACGTGTCCTGAGTCGACTCCGCCAGGCGGCTGCTGTACCCCTCAGACTGGGGGGGAGCTGGCCGCCCATCACGGTGACTATCGTTCACATCTTGTTGTTGACCGCGTGCTCAGCTGGCAGGCGTTTTCATGACTTCCCTGTCCTAATAACAAGCGACCGGCTTGATTTCGTGTTTCGTTACCGCCGCGTGGTGAATTGGTTATCGCTCGGCGGGCATAAATTAACACCTTTCTGGGGCGTACATACATTTTCGTGCCGTTACTCCTCCCTCCGACCATGATTTACTGCGGCGGATAGTGGCGCGGCGGCGAGCGTGGCGCGGCGGCGAGCGTGGCGCGGCGCGTTTGCCGCCGCGCCACGCTGGCCTCCGCCACCTGCTGATGAGTCGGCGCGCTCGTACATCACGGCAGCCAGACTAGGTGTTACTTTATGTTTTAGTCATGGCTTTTAAATTGAATCCCCGCCGACCCGGTATAATTTTCTCATTTATAAGTAAACATAGGTGGCCACAATACCAACACCCAGAGGTGTGAAGTACATGGCTGATTGAAAATTCAACCGAGCGTCTTTTGGAAGTGGTCAAGACAATCTGTAATTCAGATCGGCGAAACGATAAATGAGGCGGCCCGCGTCGGACTAGGTGGGAAAATATGGAAATATAAACATGGAACCAGGGCTGCTGAATACCCAAACAGCAACGGGTGGTTCGACATGACTCGGGAACAGATAGTGTCACGGCGCCAATACACCACTGACATGGTCATTTGCTGCCCAGAACACCGATCCGACCTTCCCAGCTGTATATACACTGACACCCGAACGTCTGTAGCATATCTGTGTTAGCACGCGCAGGATACTGTGGCAAAAGCCACCAAACCGCGCCAGACTCCGACGAATTATGGAGGTCTTAGAGGCCAGCTAGCCGACCGCCAAGTTCACAAGCAGGTACGAAAGGGAATCGAGTCACAAAGCGAGGTGGAAGAAGTGGTAGATTTGCCTTACCTGATTGTAATGTCGATAGCCGAGTGAATCAGCTCATGCATGCACCAACGAAGTATTGTTTTATCAATGAAGTTGCATGCATGTCTGCAACGAAGTAAATGTGCAAAGCACACGTCAAGCAATTTTGCTTGGGAGGGCATGAATCTGACGATGCCTTGCGCACGCGCATCTCAGTTATTAAACATTCAGGTGCATCAAGTCAAGAGCGTTACCAATCATAACTAGAGGTCTCTATTGTGGATAAATGCAAAGTTAAAACATGCACAAATGTCCAGAGATTCCAGAGATACCAAAGTAAATCCAATTATCTCGTTCCGGGGACAAATGGTTTGGGAGCGACTAAATGTATGGGTGGATCAATATATTTTCAAAATTCTGAAATTTCCTCAGGTTTCGAATTATATGGGAATCAGAATGAGCTCACACCGATATGTTCTCAAGGAAATGTGTCCAGAATAAAGTGATAGCGATCAGTTATTCATCCGCTATAATTTGCGCATCATTTGGAGCATGGTCCTGCTGTTCTCAATTTCAGTATGCACGAGACGAAATGAGATAAATTAATAGCGAT
The DNA here is from genome assembly GCA_034440615.1 of Ashinkailepas kermadecensis. NCBI lineage: Eukaryota > Metazoa > Arthropoda > Thecostraca > Neolepadidae > Ashinkailepas > Ashinkailepas kermadecensis. Next base: position 194,177 of record JAOTOM010005012.1, on the reverse strand, counting down.
CTTCACAGATAAGTTAAAAGACTTACATCTATTCATGCATTAAGGCATTTTGTAATGGTTTTCAGTAATACATCCCTTTAGCCACCCTCCTCAACTCGACAAAAACTGCGCGGCTGTTGCCCAACCTACAATCATAGGCGAAATATCCTCTCAGTTGTCCTTTCACCTGTGACGGATATTACCGTGAACAACTCCGAAAGCTGCAGGTGCAGTCGTGCTGCGATAAGTAATCGCTGGGCAAATTAGGCACACGAAACCACCTTGTAAGATGCTCTACCACCGTACAATACAAAAACATGGAACCAAAGTGCATTGTTATTCGCTTTATATGTATTTCCTGAGGAAAATTAGCGAGGAGGTTAACCAAATTATATCCACGAATGCATATATAGTTATCGGTATGCAAGAAGAACGATTGATTTTCCCTTCTCGGCACTGGAACAAGCACCCAAGGCACTCATTTCGTGAAGTGGCAAAACCATAATTTGATCGGGCTGCTAGATTGCAACTAATTTTCAATCCAGCTCTAATCTAAATTCTTCTACAAGTTAACCACGTTATCCGGTCCCGTTCCTCCTTCTCCCATCAATGTTCCGCTAGGGAACGTGAAACGCTCCGTGGTTCCGCTCATCGCGCCGGTCACGTCATCATGTTCAACTCTCAAGTTCAGTTCCCTGCTTCAGCTTCACAGTCCGTGCAGTGAATTGCTGTAGTTTTATATTTATCAACGCATTTTGTTCGGAAGTCGGGCTGGCGTGGAAGCACACGAGACGAAAAGATACTTTTTAGGATTGGGAGCAAATATAAATAGTCGAACCATAAATAGATAGATTAACTATAAATAGTCATCGAAGTGTTTTCGATGCGAGCCTTTCTTGATAATGTGTTAGTTATAGTGAAGTGGTTTGTATATGAATGCAACCGCATCGCCCTACTTCCAGTGGCATATCCGCAATCAGTTTCAATTCTGGAACGTTTAAAAAATTGGGGAATTTTTAATTTCCGGTCACGGCCACGCCACACCTGAGGGGCGGCATTTCGAGGTTTGTTCGATGAAATGTAGTTCATGCATGGACCTAATGTAATAGAGATGTGCAACAATTAATTGCGTTGCTTTGAGCACTAATGATGCAAGTAAATGATGATCATAATTGGTTAAGTATTGGGCTTTTTGGATTATATCACATTCACCCTCAGAATGTTTTTTCACTTGCCATAAAACACAGAAAACTGTGACGTTCAGCACGTGCACATCCTTCGCATCCCCAATCGAGGAGAGAGTGTGAGGGAGACTTATACCATACTACGAGCTATCGAGGAGAGAGTGTGAGGGAGACTTATACCATACTACGAGCTATCCGACCGTGGAACTTTGTGACAAAACGCGCTCTACAGGAAATCAGCCGCTTCTGCCATCGGCAGCCGGATGGTGTCCAAGTGGGCGTTAAGCTCGTGCTTCTGTTTTGACGGGATTTCCACTGGGTAAAATTAGGCAAATGGCATGGAGCTATATCGTTTTCCATCGGAAAACGCTAAATTTGGTAGACATACCAAATTTCGTGAACTAGTAGCCAGTTTTCAGGTATATCCGAGGATGCTCATTTTGTGAGGGTAGGCTCCGGGGGGGGGGGGGTGAGTGCTGTGCACGTGGAAGCATATTGCACCCCTCTGACACTGAGCTATGACTACAACCTAGGTGTACGAAAAAGGGCATCCACTGAATTATGTGGGAGATGTGTGTATTGCACACACACAGCCGCTTTGTGTGTCGTCAGCGATATGAGTACACTATGTGCCATCAGGCGCGTGCATATGCTTCGATTGGAACGTCTTAGCATTTCGAACAGCCATGTGATAGCCACCAAATTGTTTGGCAGGTGTCTTCTCATAGGCGCTATCCAGTAATATCTTTCACGGGTTGGTAAAAAAGTAAAATAGTTCACCTCTAGATTTTAGGCGATGGAATATCTGTGCCTTCAGGGTAGCGAGCTCCTATGGGTTCCAGGCTTCGTAAGGTCATGCTATGTCCCGTTAGGCTATGTTAGATTAACACGCGCCCTGGAGGGCCTCTGAGAATTACGCGCACTGGAGGGGGGGGGGCGGATTCCGCCCCCCCCTTAAGATCTCGGCTCCTAGTAAAGCTGGAGGAACGAAATTCGCAGGGTGGATGGGCACGGTAGTGAACTCTATTGTGTGCAATTTTCGTGACCTTAGGTCAATATCTTCAAGGTCAAATGAGGTCAGATTGGAAAAATTTTCCGGTTTTGCGTGGCTTGGCTTGTCATCGTTATGGATCGCTGTGATTGTGTTTAAATGCTCAAAAATGGGCATGAATGATGCCTTGGACATTACTAATGATGCAATGCAGATGCTAGACCCAACATTTGACCTCAGGTCACCTATATAGCACCACTTTATCAGGTCAGTTACCTGTTCCAGTTACCGGAACCGGCCGCCCGCCCGACTGCTCCGTCGGGCAGCTCGGAGCAATCGGCTTCGTGAAGAAGGGAGTGAAGTACATGAATAAAGTATGGGAACGCAATGACAAACAGTACAAATGACAACCAGTAGTGCATTTATGGCAACATTCCAGTTGATCAAGTTTGGTTCCATTAACCTGTCATGAACTTGACCTGACTTCACCTTGGTGACCTAACATGACCTTGAAACTATACAGCATATCAATATGCATCAAACAAGTCGCTAGTGTTGCCTAGAACACTTCCCTTTTGTCAGTATACTGGAAGCGCATCAGCGCCGATTTTTGTGGTCTGGCGCTAAAACATTTTTTGACTTTAGCGGCCCCTAACTTGAAAAATTTTCGGCCGATTTCAATTTTTCTTGCTTTAAACGACGTGCCGTTCATTTCTAGGCAGGTACACCGAAAATTACGTATATCGACCGGTAAAATCTGCAGTTATTTGCGAAAAACCGGAGGGGTGGGCGGATTTCGCCCCCCCCTCCAGTGCGCGTGTTAAGTTAGATCATATCAGACCAGGTCAGCTCAGATCGGGTTAGGTTAGGTTTGGTTCGATTCCATTTGATTCGGGTCGGTTCGGTTCGATGCACCAGCATTGAGTAAACTCACGTTCATGCACAATGTGGACAAGACGAAGAGGTTTGTCGTGAGCCTCGACCAGCATGCTACATTAATGAAGGACGAGCGTCTAAGCGTCGTCGAGGGAGGGCTGCAAGCTCTCTACTGGCCGGCCACTGAGGCGATCCAGCTGTGCTCGGAAGCTCGGTGTCGCAGCCGGCGAGCGCGTGCGGCGGCCGTGCCAGGAGCGGCGAGGCTGGCCTGTGTGGGCCGAGTCGGCGGACGACTGGTGGTGACATCTGGCAGATTGCCTCCCCTTCTGGCGAGCGGAGCGGTCCGGTTACAACAGCACGTGCTCCCCGCTGAACAAACGCCAGACACTGCCCACATGTTTATTCACAAAGCGACTGGCTCTGGGCCCCCCATTCTGCCAAGCAATCGCGCTGCGACCCCCCCCGCGCGTGGCATCACGGTGTGAAGGGACAGACAGTTGCGCCCGCGCAGTGTCACGCTGTCGCAGTGGGAAGGCACAGGCAGCCGGGCAGGCCGTCCGTGGCGGCCGATCGTCACCACCATGCAGATCTCTGTCCAGCTGGTGCTGCTTCTCGGACTGGCTGCTGGTAAGTGAAGCGGGCATGGTGACGTTCGGAGACTTCGCAACAAGCTGATGAATATTTAACGCTGAAGACACTGCAAGTTTAAATAGCACCATCATTGAAGTAAAGTATGAATATAACTGCAGAGTGCAGATGTATTCCGGGAGGGTGGACCAGCTTCAGCTTCATGGCTGAACTAGTCCCTCTGATTGAGGATGGCTCTTGACCGATACCTATATTGACTTGCACCTACATTTGCATGCGCACGTATACTAGATACATATAATGTGAAACATCAACAAAATCGCAGCACAAATCAACATAGCGCATTTCCTTACAAACTTGTTCACTTCTTGTCGACCGTTTACAAACAGGCCATGCTTAACCCTGTTGATGCTGGCATATGGCATATGCAGCAAAGGCGGCTGCCAACCAATGCGTCTATGAGCGGATAACGACATGCAGACAACGCAGATAATGATCCAATCCGGCAGCTGAGAGCATTTCGTGCGAACACAATGGCGTGCTGAGCTCGGAGTCAGTTTGGGAAACCTCTTCGAAATGTGCTAATAAAGTGTGTATATAGAAGCAAACCGAAGGTGGAACTTTGGGGAGTGTGCAGCCAGTCGCTTAAAAAACACGCATTTTTCCGTTCGATCATGTCTGTGTGCACTATGCCTGCTTTTGTCTAAGCCACGTTGCAGCTCTCCAGTGTAGAGCGGACATGAGCTCAGTGCGAAGCGAACATGACCGGTTTGCTGCAATATCCATGAGATGCATGAATATACTTATTTAGTCTGGAAGGATATTTTGAACTTATGCAAGGATCTCGTTGCCGTTTTACCCTTCCATTGATGCTGGGTGAGAGGGTTGCGTTTTGGCTCATTATTACACCTGGATACCAAATTGTGCCAACGAGTTCAATATGAGTGCTTCCGATCAGGTAGATCTTGGTCGGTGTATGTTTCTTCGGTGCTCAGCGAAATGTGTTACAATTGACTGTATTTGCATATAGTTCCCAAGATTGAAGCTTCCCAATTACTCAGTCTCCCCAATCCTGGCTGATTGAAGCCAATTACTCAGTCTCCCCAATCCTGGCTGATTGAAGACAATTACTCAGTCTCCCCAATCCTGGCTGATTGAAGCCAATTACTCAGTCTCCCCAATCCTGGCTGAGCGCTGAGTTGGCTGAACAAATAACTCGTCGGCAAGCTTTGTCATTCATGAGCACCAGTCTTTCGCCATTTCGTTCACATTTCTATGTTAGATGAATTCATGGATGGGGGTCGGTGGCGGCAAAGGGGGCATCCCTAATTGTTCGATTCATGTCATCGAAGTACTGTATCTTGTATGTATTTTTAACGAAAACAATTGCTTAATGTACATCTAAAGCTGGAATTTACATGATATCGTGATTTCACTTTAACCCACCATAACTCCAGTTTCTTAAGGGACCGGAATCCATTTTTTTTTCACACACTGTGCGTTCATCAGTTTTCGGAAGGAATGTTACATTTTGAAGCGATAGTATGAACGGTTCAATAGTTACTGCTAAACAATATCAGGAGATTAAGCTAACCCGTGCTTCGGGGGCTCGGGGGAAGAGTGATTTTTAGGCGTGCCGGACCATAAAGGTCATTTGCGCCGCCTTTAACATGCGCACTGGAGGGGGGGGGGGCGAAATCTGCCCACCCCTCAGGTTTTTCGTAAATAACTGCAGATTTTACCGGTCGATATACGCAATTTTCTGTGTACCTGCTTAGAAATGACCGGCGCGTCGTTTAAAGCAAGAACAATGGAAATCGGCCGAACATTTTTCAAGTCAGGGGCCGCTAAACTCAAAAAAATTGCTAGCGCCAGACCACAAAAATCGGCGCTGATGCGCTTCCCGTATATTCGCAAAAGGGAAGTGTTCTCGGCAACACTAGCGACTTGTTTGATGTATATTGATATGCTATATAGTTTCAAGATCATGTTAGGTCACCGAGGTCAAGTCAGGTCAAGTTCATGACAGGTTAATGGAACCAAACCTGATCAACTGGAATGTTGTCATAAATGCCCTACTGTTTGTCATTTGTACTGTTTGTCATTGCGTTTCCATACTTTATTAATGTACTTCACTCCTTTCTTCACGAAGCCGATTGCTCCGAGCTGCCCGACGGAGCAGTCGGGCGGGCGGCCCGGTTTCGGTAACTGGAGCAGGTAACTGACCCGATAAAGTGGTGCTATATAGGTGACCTGAGGTCAAATGTTGGGTCCAGCATCTGCATTGCATCATTAGTAATGTCCATAACATCATTGATGCCGATTTTGGAGCATTTAAATACAATCACAGCGATCCATAACGATGACAAGCCAAGGCACGCAATATCAGAAAATGTAATGCAAATTTGACCTCATTTGACCTTGAAGATATTGACCTAAGGTCATGCAATTTGCACACAATAGAGTTTACTACCATACCCATCCACCCTGCGAATTTCGTTCCTCTAGCTTCACTAGGAGTCGAGATCTTAGGGGGGGGCGGAATCCGCCCCCCCCTCCCTCCAGTGCGCGTAATTTTCAGAGGCCCTCCAGGGCGCGTGTTAAAGCGAGTACGTTACATGTCTGTCTATAAAGCGAGCGTTTGCGACCAAGGTGCAGGTAAGTGCACTTTTACGTTAAGGGAATTTTACTTTATAGTTTGTGTGATATTTTAGGTGCTGAAGGCGGGGGTCTAGGTTGGGGACATCTCCCGGATGTCTAAATGGTTTTAATTTTACTTTACTCCTCCACAAAATAATTTGTAGTTTGGGTGAGGGTGGGGGTGTTTTGAGAGTGGATATTTTGCCATGGTGCCGGCTTTAGCCTACTCTTATCGAAGAGCACCGAGGGATTTTTCCCGTGCGAACAAGGAGGTAATTGTTCACACCGCCTATCACGCCGGCCGCCGCGTGTTACTTGTTAGTAGCAGGTTAGTCTAAGCATGCCATGTAGGGTTGTCAGTTGGGCTAGTGCGGTGTTTTGCAATTCGGCTCTTCTTCGTCCGCTGTACCTCTGGGTAGCCGTTTACGTTATGAGTTGCAAGGCAAATCGGCTCATCTACGTCCGATGGTTCCTCTGGGTAGTCGTTTTACGTTATGCTAATTATTATTTTTATTTTGCTTATGTTTTCCTAAAGCAGTCGGCTCATCTACTTCCGACGGCACCGCTAGGTAGCCATTTATTTCTAATTGAGAAGTAAATCGGCTCATGTACGTCCGACGCCATGCGGGGATGGCTATTTACGTGTTTCCTGCGAGTGTTTCGCGGTCATGCATTGCGAGTTGATGCGAGTGTTGGTGGTGTGGTGCCTACAGTGCTCCTGCTAGTTTTGTGGCATACAGATATTTAAATAGCAATTGAAGGAGTTCTGGGTGCTTGTTACCGAGAAGCGATGGAAGCGATAGGGTGATGACCTCTCTTTGGCAGAATGCCTTTAGTGGTTGTCTTTGAAAGCTAAAGCTACTACAGTCTAGCAGGACGTGGCCTATGTTTAACGTGGTGTTACAGGTGCCGCAGTGAGGTGTTGTATATTGGTCACCCTCTAATTGAGGCTGTTGGTTTTGTGCAACCAGTTCTAAGTCTAGTGAGGATGACCTCTTTTTGTCGGTGAGATTGATTTGATGTGTTCCATGTGCCTACCGTTGGTTTGATTGCTTGGGTGTGGTTCGATTTGTGTTGTGTTGAGTTGTGTTGTGACCAAGTGTTCTGTTGATGTTGGCGAATGTGGCGTTGTATGAGTGCTTTGCAATCGTCTACCGAATATTCCACGCTAGGGTAAATTTTAAATGCTAAGGCTTGCTTTGCGAGCCGGTCTGCTTCTTCTTCAAGGGCTCAAACATGCAATCTATTGTATCATCCAAATTATATCCAAAATACAATTCCATTCTATTCAGATGTGTAGATAAATGAGGTCGCACCATATTACCTCGCTATCTACGACACGAATGTGGTCTATAGTGCCTTCTTCTCTCATCCCATCGTATTCAATTATTTATGGCTATGCTTATGCCATCTGATCGTCATGATCATGCCATCCGACAGCTGAGTGATGAAATATTGTTTGCATGTCTCGTGACTTATTGCATGTCGTCGGAGTCGGAGTGAAAGTTAAAAACGTGCAAGTGGTAGGTCTGGCTGAGCGCAAGGCGTGATAATTCACTTCAAGCACCACGATAGGTGCCACAGAAATAAACAGGTTACGGTAGGCACGAAAGTACCAATCGGGTGATAAAGCGATACGTGAAATATTCAGCTCTTCTCCCCTGAGAGACACCTGTCGTCAGTCTCGTAGCCCGAACTCCTTGTTATCAGTTCTGATTAGGTTTGTTATCAGTTTGTGATCTGGCTTGTGGTTTGACTTGTGGTAAAATGTATGATCTGGTTTGTTATAGGGCATGTGATCTGGTCTGTAGTCAGGCTTGTGCTCTGGCTTGTGCTCTGGCTTGTGGTTTGTCTTATGGTCAGATTTGTGGTTGGCATGTCCTCTATCCCCGATGTCGGTTCACCCTTTAGCCCCGCCTATAACGGTCCGCCAGCACACCGTCCCGGCCATAGGATCGGTGTGGTGCTGCTGTGACCGATGGCCTGGACACGCCCCCTGTCCTGACCAATGGTCGGCGGGGTGGTCGTGTAACGCGGGTACACCCTGTCTCATTCTGAGACGATTTGAAACGGATTCGACGGAATTGAAACGATATATATATATATATATATATATATATATATATATATATATATATATATCTATATTCTGGTTTCAAAAGCGTGCTGGTCGGGCCGGCCGAGCTAGGTCGGGTCGCTGAAATAAACATTTGTAGTATGTACATGGGCGTAGACTTGCTCAGGATTCGCCCTCTCTAGTAGTTATGCACACTGTCGCCAGCACATATGTTAACTGCTCGGTTTACAGCGGTGGTTTCCAGAGCTGTCAAACGATGAGAACAGTGGTATTCGCCATGGCCTGCCAAAGGCACTGCACTGTAAAAGTTGTAAATTAGCTCACGATGCTCAATATCTGAGTTTTCTGATATCAACCAGGAATAAAATGAATAACACGACTTTCAGCTACTATCACTCGTTGAAAAGCTAGGAACTAAACTTCCGCAATCTAAAAAACATCAAACGTAGACTCTGTACTGAGTACATCAAGCATGCATGTACCAAAATGTTCTGATAATTTGATATCTACTAAGCTCAATACAGAGAAATGCACGACAAAAAAATTGCCACAAGTCAGTGAACCTACCATAGACCATATTCCTTGACACCCACCAGGCTCTCTCTCCCTTTTCACCTCTCTCTCCCTCTTTACCTCCCTCCCTTTCCCGCTCACTCTCGCTCACACTCTCATACTCACGCCTACTCTCACTCTTACTCTCACTCTCGCTCTCATTATACATATATATATATATATATATATATATATATATATATATATATATATATATACCTTCTCTGTATACCCCTCTCTCCCTCCCTCTTTCTCTGTCTGTCTCTCTCTCTCTCTCTCTCTCTCTCTCTCTCTCTCTCTCTATGTATATATATATATATATATATATATATATATATATATATATATATATATATATATATATATATATATATATATATATATATATATATATATATATATATATATATATATATATATATATATATATATATATATATATATATATATATATATATATATATATATATATATATATATATATATATATATATATATATATATATATATATATATATATATATATATATATATATATATATATATATATATATATATATATATATATATATATATATATATATATATATATATATATATATATATATATATATATATATATATATATATATATATATATATATATATATATATATATATATATATATATATAATATATATATATATATATATATATATATATATATATATATATATATATATATATATATATATATATATATATATATATATATATATATATATATATATATATATATATATATCTTCCCCCGAGGTCCCAAGGTCACTCCTAGTCAGAGAACTACTCTGGGTTACTCCCAGTCGACTGACTAGTCCAACGATGTTTTTTCTATCTCCCGCAACAGTGGACCATTCTGAGTAAAGCTGGCTGAGCAAAGCTCATCGTGAAGTGCGGTTGGAAAGGCACATTGTCAGAACCGTAGCTAAGAAGTCTGGAAATATATATTGACATATATTGATATATATTGATCCTAGCCATCCGATATATATTGATATATATCAATATATATTGATCCTAGCCATCCGACCAGCCATGAGCAATAAGCCAAACAAAAGTAAAGAAAATTAGGCCGGCGACTCCAGACCGACCGTCATTTGGCCCGTCCAGCATCCCTCCCACCCGCCTGACATAGGTGAAATGGGCTGGGCTGTAGTGCAGCATGTCCGGGTCATCGGTCACACGACCACCCCACCGGCCATTGGTCAGGACAGGAGGCGTGTCCAGGCCATCGGTCATATCACGACCCCATCGGCCATTGGGTAGGACAGGGGGCGTGTCCAGGCCATCGGTCATATCACCACCCCACCGGCCATTGGGTAGGACAGGGGGCGTGTCCAGGCCATCGGTCATATCACCACCCCACCGGCCATTGGGTAGGACAGGGGGCGTGTCCAGGCCATCGGTCATATCACCACCCCACCGGCCATTGGGTAGGACAGGGGGCGTGTCCAGGCCATCGGTCATATCACCACCCCACCGGCCATTGGTCAGGACAGGGGGCGTATCCAGGCCATCGGTCATATCACCACCCCACCGGCCATTGGGTAGGACAGGGGGCGTGTCCAGGCCATCGGTCATATCACCACCCCACCGGCCATTGGGTAGGACAGGGGGCGTGTCCAGGCCATCGGTCATATCACCACCCCACCGGCCATTGGGTAGGACAGGGGGCGTATCCAGGCCATCGGTCATATCACCACCCCACCGGCCATTGGGTAGGACAGGGGGCGTGTCCAGGCCATCGGTCATATCACCACCCCACCGGCCATTGGTCAGGACAGGGGGCGTATCCAGGCCATCGGTCATATCACCACCCCACCGGCCATTGGTCAGGACAGGGGGCGTATCCAGGCCATCGGTCATATCACCACCCCACCGGCCATTGGGTAGGACAGGGGGCGTGTCCAGGCCATCGGTCATATCACCACCCCACCGGCCATTGGGTAGGACAGGGGCGTGTCCAGGCCATCGGTCATATCACCACCCCACCGGCCATTGGGTAGGACAGGGGGCGTGTCCAGGCCATCGGTCATATCACCACCCCACCGGCCATTGGTCAGGACAGGGGCGTGTCCAGGCCATCGGTCATATCACCACCCCACCGGCCATTGGGTAGGACAGGGGGCGTGTCCAGGCCATCGGTCATATCACCACCCCACCGGCCATTGGGTAGGACAGGGGGCGTGTCCAGGCCATCTGTCATATCACCACCCCACCGGCCATTGGTCAGGACAGGGGGCGTGTCCAGGCCATCTGTCATATCACCACCCCACCGGCCATTGGGTAGGACAGGGGGCGTATCCAGGCCATCTGTCATATCACCACCCCACCGGCCATTGGGTAGGACAGGGGGCGTGTCCAGGCCATCTGTCATATCACCACCCCACCGGCCATTGGGTAGGACAGGGGGCGTGTCCAGGCCATCTGTCATATCACCACCCCACCGGCCATTGGGTAGGACAGGGGGTGTGTCCAGGCCATCGGTCATATCACCACCCCACCGGCCATTGGGTAGGACAGGGGGCGTATCCAGGCCATCTGTCATATCACCACCCCACCGGCCATTGGGTAGGACAGGGGGCGTATCCAGGCCATCGGTCATATCACCACCCCACCGGCCATTGGGTAGGACAGGGGGCGTATCCAGGCCATCGGTCATATCACCACCCCACCGGCCATTGGGTAGGACAGGGGCGTGTCCAGGCCATCTGTCATATCACCACCCCACCGGCCATTGGGTAGGACAGGGGGCGTATCCAGGCCATCGGTCATATCACCACCCCACCGGCCATTGGTCAGGACAGGGGGCGTGTCCAGGCCATCTGTCATATCACCACCCCACCGGCCATTGGGTAGGACAGGGGGCGTATCCAGGCCATCGGTCATATCACCACCCCACCGGCCATTGGGTAGGACAGGGGGTGTGTCCAGGCCATCTGTCATATCACCACCCCACCGGCCATTGGGTAGGACAGGGGGCGTATCCAGGCCATCGGTCATATCACCACCCCACCGGCCATTGGTCAGGACAGGGGGCGTATCCAGGCCATCTGTCATATCACCACCCCACCGGCCATTGGGTAGGACAGGGGCGTGTCCAGGCCATCTGTCATATCACCACCCCACCGGCCATTGGTCAGGACAGGGGGCGTATCCAGGCCATCTGTCATATCACCACCCCACCGGCCATTGGTCAGGACAGGGGGCGTATCCAGGCCATCTGTCATATCACCACCCCACCGGCCATTGGGTAGGACAGGGGCGTGTCCAGGCCATCTGTCATATCACCACCCCACCGGCCATTGGTCAGGACAGGGGGCGTATCCAGGCCATCGGTCATATCACCACCCCACCGGCCATTGGTCAGGACAGGGGGCGTATCCAGGCCATCGGTCATATCACCACCCCACCGGCCATTGGGTAGGACAGGGGGCGTATCCAGGCCATCTGTCATATCACCACCCCACCGGCCATTGGGTAGGACAGGGGGCGTATCCAGGCCATCGGTCATATCACCACCCCACCGGCCATTGGGTAGGACAGGGGTGTGTCCAGGCCATCTGTCATATCACCACCCCATCGGCCATTGGGTAGGACAGGGGGCGTGTCCAGGCCATCGGTCATATCACCACCCCACCGGCCATTGGGTAGGACAGGGGTGTGTCCAGGCCATCGGTCATATCACCACCCCACCGGCCATTGGGTAGGACAGGGGCGTGTCCAGGCCATCGGTCATATCACCACCCCACCGGCCATTGGGTAGGACAGGGGCGTATCCAGGCCATCTGTCATATCACCACCCCACCGGCCATTGGGTAGGACAGGGGGCGTGTCCAGGCCATCTGTCATATCACCACCCCACCGGCCATTGGGTAGGACAGGGGGCGTGTCCAGGCCATCTGTCATATCACCACCCCACCGGCCATTGGGTAGGACAGGGGTGTGTCCAGGCCATCGGTCATATCACCACCCCACCGGCCATTGGGTAGGACAGGGGGCGTATCCAGGCCATCTGTCATATCACCACCCCACCGGCCATTGGGTAGGACAGGGGCGTATCCAGGCCATCGGTCATATCACCACCCCACCGGCCATTGGGTAGGACAGGGGGCGTATCCAGGCCATCGGTCATATCACCACCCCACCGGCCATTGGGTAGGACAGGGGCGTGTCCAGGCCATCTGTCATATCACCACCCCACCGGCCATTGGGTAGGACAGGGGCGTATCCAGGCCATCGGTCATATCACCACCCCACCGGCCATTGGTCAGGACAGGGGCGTGTCCAGGCCATCGGTCATATCACCACCCCACCGGCCATTGGGTAGGACAGGGGGCGTGTCCAGGCCATCTGTCATATCACCACCCCACCGGCCATTGGGTAGGACAGGGGCGTATCCAGGCCATCTGTCATATCACCACCCCACCGGCCATTGGTCAGGACAGGGGGCGTATCCAGGCCATCGGTCATATCACCACCCCACCGGCCATTGGGTAGGACAGGGGGCGTGTCCAGGCCATCTGTCATATCACCACCCCACCGGCCATTGGTCAGGACAGGGGGCGTGTCCAGGCCATCTGTCATATCACCACCCCACCGGCCATTGTAGGCAGGGGCTATCAGGCCATCTTTGTCATATCACCACCCCACCGGCCATTGGGTAGGACAGGGGGCGTATCCAGGCCATCTGTCATATCACCACCCCACCGGCCATTGGGTAGGACAGGGGCGTATCCAGGCCATCTGTCATATCACCACCCCACCGGCCATTGGGTCAGGACAGGGGCGTATCCAGGCCATCGGTCATATCACCACCCCACCGGCCATTGGGTAGGACAGGGGGCGTGTCCAGGCCATCTGTCATATCACCACCCCACCGGCCATTGGGTAGGACAGGGGGCGTGTCCAGGCCATCGGTCATATCACCACCCCACCGGCCATTGGGTAGGACAGGGGCGTATCCAGGCCATCTGTCATATCACCACCCCACCGGCCATTGGGTAGGACAGGGGGCGTATCCAGGCCATCGGTCATATCACCACCCCACCGGCCATTGGGTAGGCCATCGTCATATCACCACCCCACCGGCCATGGATGTTCCAGGCCATCGTCTATCACCACCCCACCGGCCATTGGGTAGGACAGGGGCGTGTCCAGGCCATCGGTCATATCACCACCCCACCGGCCATTGGGTAGGACAGGGGCGTGTCCAGGCCATCTGTCATATCACCACCCCACCGGCCATTGGGTAGGACAGGGGCGTGTCCAGGCCATCGGTCATATCACCACCCCACCGGCCATTGGGTAGGACAGGGGGCGTGTCCAGGCCATCGGTCATATCACCACCCCACCGGCCATTGGGTAGGACAGGGGCGTGTCCAGGCCATCGGTCATATCACCACCCCACCGGCCATTGGGTAGGACAGGGGGCGTGTCCAGGCCATCTGTCATATCACCACCCCACCGGCCATTGGGTAGGACAGGGGGCGTATCCAGGCCATCGGTCATATCACCACCCCACCGGCCATTGGGTAGGACAGGGGCGTATCCAGGCCATCTGTCATATCACCACCCCACCGGCCATTGGGTAGGACAGGGGGCGTATCCAGGCCATCGGTCATATCACCACCCCACCGGCCATTGGGTAGGACAGGGGGCGTATCCAGGCCATCGGTCATATCACCACCCCACCGGCCATTGGGTAGGACAGGGGGCGTGTCCAGGCCATCGGTCATATCACCACCCCACCGGCCATTGGGTAGGACAGGGGGCGTGTCCAGGCCATCGGTCATATCACCACCCCACCGGCCATTGGTCAGGACAGGGGGCGTGTCCAGGCCATCTGTCATATCACCACCCCACCGGCCATTGGGTAGGACAGGGGGCGTGTCCAGGCCATCGGTCATATCACCACCCCACCGGCCATTGGGCAGGACAGGGGCGTGTCCAGGCCATCGGTCATATCACCACCCCACCGGCCATTGGTCAGGACAGGGGCGTGTCCAGGCCATCTGTCATATCACCACCCCACCGGCCATTGGGTAGGACAGGGGGCGTGTCCAGGCCATCTGTCATATCACCACCCCACCGGCCATTGGGTAGGACAGGGGCGTATCCAGGCCATCTGTCATATCACCACCCCACCGGCCATTGGTCAGGACAGGGGGCGTATCCAGGCCATCGGTCATATCACCACCCCACCGGCCATTGGGTAGGACAGGGGGCGTATCCAGGCCATCTGTCATATCACCACCCCACCGGCCATTGGGTAGGACAGGGGGCGTGTCCAGGCCATCGGTCATATCACCACCCCACCGGCCATTGGGCAGGACAGGGGGCGTATCCAGGCCATCGGTCATATCACCACCCCACCGGCCATTGGGTAGGACAGGGGGCGTGTCCAGGCCATCGGTCATATCACCACCCCACCGGCCATTGGGTAGGACAGGGGGCGTGTCCAGGCCATCGGTCATATCACCACCCCACCGGCCATTGGGTAGGACAGGGGCGTGTCCAGGCCATCGGTCATATCACCACCCCACCGGCCATTGGGTAGGACAGGGGGCGTGTCCAGGCCATCGGTCATATCACCACCCCACCGGCCATTGGGTAGGACAGGGGCGTATCCAGGCCATCGGTCATATCACCACCCCACCGGCCATTGGGTAGGACAGGGGGCGTGTCCAGGCCATCGGTCATATCACCACCCCACCGGCCATTGGGTAGGACAGGGGGCGTGTCCAGGCCATCGGTCATATCACCACCCCACCGGCCATTGGTCAGGACAGGGGGCGTGTCCAGGCCATCTGTCATATCACCACCCCACCGGCCATTGGTCAGGACAGGGGCGTGTCCAGGCCATCGGTCATATCACCACCCCACCGGCCATTGGGTAGGACAGGGGGCGTGTCCAGGCCATCGGTCATATCACCACCCCACCGGCCATTGGGTAGGACAGGGGCGTGTCCAGGCCATCGGTCATATCACCACCCCACCGGCCATTGGGTAGGACAGGGGGCGTGTCCAGGCCATCGGTCATATCACCACCCCACCGGCCATTGGGTAGGACAGGGGGCGTGTCCAGGCCATCGGTCATATCACCACCCCACCGGCCATTGGGTAGGACAGGGGGCGTGTCCAGGCCATCGGTCATATCACCACCCCACCGGCCATTGGGTAGGACAGGGGGCGTGTCCAGGCCATCGGTCATATCACCACCCCACCGGCCATTGGGTAGGACAGGGGGCGTGTCCAGGCCATCGGTCATATCACGACCCCACCGGCCATTGGGTAGGACAGGGGGCGTGTCCAGGCCATCGGTCATATCACCACCCCACCGGCCATTGGGTAGGACAGGGGGCGTGTCCAGGCCATCTGTCATATCACCACCCCACCGGCCATTGGGTAGGACAGGGGGCGTGTCCAGGCCATCTGTCATATCACCACCCCACCGGCCATTGGTAGACAGGGGGCGTGTCCAGGCCATCTGTCATATCACCACCCCACCGGCCATTGGTCAGGACAGGGGGCGTGTCCAGGCCATCTGTCATATCACCACCCCACCGGCCATTGGGTAGGACAGGGGGCGTGTCCAGGCCATCTGTCATATCACCACCCCACCGGCCATTGGTCAGGACAGGGGGCGTGTCCAGGCCATCGGTCATATCACCACCCCACCGGCCATTGGGTAGGACAGGGGGCGTGTCCAGGCCATCTGTCATATCACCACCCCACCGGCCATTGGGTAGGACAGGGGCGTATCCAGGCCATCGGTCATATCACCACCCCACCGGCCATTGGTCAGGACAGGGGGCGTGTCCAGGCCATCTGTCATATCACCACCCCACCGGCCATTGGGTAGGACAGGGGGCGTGTCCAGGCCATCGGTCATATCACCACCCCACCGGCCATTGGGTAGGACAGGGGGCGTATCCAGGCCATCTGTCATATCACCACCCCACCGGCCATTGGTCAGGACAGGGGGCGTATCCAGGCCATCGGTCATATCACCACCCCACCGGCCATTGGTCAGGACAGGGGGCGTGTCCAGGCCATCTGTCATATCACCACCCCACCGGCCATTGGGTAGGACAGGGGGCGTGTCCAGGCCATCTGTCATATCACCACCCCACCGGCCATTGGTCAGGACAGGGGGCGTATCCAGGCCATCGGTCATATCACCACCCCACCGGCCATTGGTCAGGACAGGGGGCGTATCCAGGCCATCTGTCATATCACCACCCCACCGGCCATTGGGTAGGACAGGGGGCGTATCCAGGCCATCGGTCATATCACCACCCCACCGGCCATTGGTCAGGACAGGGGGCGTATCCAGGCCATCTGTCATATCACCACCCCACCGGCCATTGGGTAGGACAGGGCGTGTCCAGGCCATCGGTCATATCACCACCCCACCGGCCATTGGTCAGGACAGGGCGTGTCCAGGCCATCTGTCATATCACCACCCCACCGGCCATTGAGGACAGGGGCGTGTCCAGGCCATCTGTCATATCACCACCCCACCGGCCATTGGGTAGGACAGGGGGCGTGTCCAGGCCATCGGTCATATCACCACCCCACCGGCCATTGGTCAGGACAGGGGGCGTATCCAGGCCATCGGTCATATCACCACCCCACCGGCCATTGGTCAGGACAGGGGGCGTATCCAGGCCATCGGTCATATCACCACCCCACCGGCCATTGGGTAGGACAGGGGACTTGTCCAGACCATCTGCAAACCACCACGCCAGCAACCATTGGTCAGGACATCTTGCATTCCAATTTCGATTTTTTTGCAACTTTCCCACAATATTCTTCAAGAAGCAGGTTTATGACGGAACATAGCCGGAACTGGTCCAGCCGGTATCGACTAAAAACCAGCCAGCCAATCGCCGACCATGTGGCTATGTTGTCATGCCACGCAGCCTGCGTGCCCCGAAGCCGAGCGACCGCATGACTTGTGCCAGTTCGATGGAGGGTGCTACGGTGAACTTGTGCATGTGATATAAACTGAGCAAAAGGCTGCGAGACAAAAGGGACCGTGACAAAGGCTACTGGTCATACCACCACCCCACAGGCCATTGGTGGGGCATCTTCGCTGATTTGGAAATTTGTCATAGTGCATTTCGATTGGTACGAGAGTGATGACGTCAAGAGCCAATTCTGTCTGAAGTAGATGTTCTTCAGTGCACACGAGTCCGCGTCAATTGAACACTCTCGGGTGCATATCTTCACGGGCTGCCAGCATAGTGAAATTGCGGTCGATCCCTAATTGTCCTGTCGATGAATGGTGTCTGACCATGTGCCTGCAGCCGGGGATCATCGCAGGCGGTCGATCCCTAATTGTCCTGTCGATGAATGACCTGTCTGACCATGTGCCTGCAGCCGGGGATCATGGCAGCACATTTCTTCGCTCGTGCAACGCCACTCGTGGGGTCTTACACTGACATTATTATATACATAGACCATAGCTTTACACGAGCTCGTCCCCATTGATGGAGGCCTGCCCTGAGAGCTGAGCCGATGGGGCTACCCTGCCTGGACCTTCGGCGGGGCCCCGCCGTTATGTGCTGGCCGCTGCCTCGCTATAAATCTTCTATTTCCACGCTTCCTCCATGTAAATTACGCCATTTTCCTAGGTTGACGCCAAGCGAATTTTCTCCACAGCGTATATGTTGTGGCCGTGGCTGAGCGTTGTCCTTTATCAGACTGCTGTTGCCGGTTTGGTGCAGGTTTCCAGCTGCCATTGGACGTGGAGCCGGACTTGGACGTTAAGGAGTACTGGGAGCTGGTGTTGGACTGGCTCAAGTCACAGCAGACTCGTCGACCAAGCGTCGGTAGATTGGCCTTGGCGATGCGTAAGTAGATGGACAATTGCAATGCAAACCACAGCAGTGATCGAACAAAAAAGCAAGTCATGCTGTGTTCATTTCGCCATATCCCTCCTTTCAGATCAAAAGTCGATGCTTCAATAACATTTTATATCAGCATATTAGGGTAGTTCAGGTGGTGCAATGCAACTTCGACGCTATTTAGGCAACACAACCTCGAAATAAACCATAAAATAACGGTGTCTGTAATGGCTTAGCCAACATTGCACACTATATCGTGACCTGACCTCAGGCCACCTGATGGAGGTCGAACAAATTCGAGAAGGAACTTCTCCTGATGCTTATGCATGCATAACAAGGTAAAAAATATGTTCGAAGACCATGCATTCTACAAAAAATTTTTTTAGGAAAATTGGCCCAAAATGGTCCAAAATTGGCCGTGACTTCAGGTCGCTGACCTGACATCACAAAACATCCGATATATATGTCTTGGAGACAATACCCAATTGTACTTACGTAGTGAGTTTCATTTTAACATCACTTTATGTGTGCGAGTTATCGATCCTTTTGTATGAGTTATCCTCCTAAGGTTTTTCCGCGACAGCGGAAAAACCTTAGGAGGGACGTAAGAAGAGCCCCGAGACGGGCGGGTAGAAGTGTCGCTCCCAGCGCACCGTAGTGTTGCCTAGCAACACGTCACTCTCACTAGGTTTCTGAGAGGAAATCCAGCTAAGCATCTTAACTGATACATTGCAGCATCTGGCCCCTCGAGGACCGCCGCCCTGTGTGGCACGTGACCACTGTCCAGTTTATCCCTGAAGAGCAGGTGGCCACCTCCTGAGGGAGGCCAGAACAGGGGACCGCCGCCCTGTGTGGCACGTGACCACTGTCCAGTTTATCCCTGAAGAGCAGGTGGCCACCTCCTGAGGGAGGCCAGAACAGAGGACCGCCACCCTGTGTGGCACGTGACCACTGTCTGGTTGGTTGACCTATTAAGAACGAACCTGCACCCAGCGCGGCACGCCAGCGGCCGGTGTCAGTATGGGCGGACCGCACCGCTTCACTGACAAACTGGTGCAGAAGAGAACCCGGAACAGCGCTGCTGTGGACGTTGCACAGCTGCTGTCTGCTGCCCTGCTGCAACGTGCGTGACAGTGCGCACTCTGACCGCTGCAGATGGCTGGGGTACACGGGCACACGTCAGTAAGAAAGCACGATGCATTGCTGTCGTGCTACCGTCCTCTAAATTGTGATGCCTATATATATATATATATATATATATATATATATATATATATATATATATATATATATATATATATATATATATATATATATATATATATATACATATGTATATATATATATAATATATATATATATATATATATATATATATATATATATATATATATAAACAAATAGCGTCGTCAGGCGGCTTACTGATGGGGAGAGGTATGCGTTCTCCCAGCCTTCGTAGTATTTTGTATTGCACCAATGATGTTGCTTGAAAAATAGACCCAAACCCTCCTGTCCCTGGCCCTGTTTCAACAGCTGTGGCGATGTTCGTGTATGTCTTGACGTACATTTCAATTTGTTGGTCTGATGCTACCAACATAGATGAACAAGAAAAATAAACAGCAATGCACTAGTATGCATCTGGGGAGGTGGGAGTTCGTGAGGCTGCAATGATCCACGCAGAGGTGAAACAGCTGATTGCTGAGACAAAGGAACGTGTGTGGCTAGCAGGCTTCACAATGTCACCATAGAAGATATTTTCAGCTGCACACCTAGTGCCTACACATCTGTGCAGCATCCGGGAGCAGTGTTGACGACTTAACTCGGCGCACAGCTTTGTGTTGTATATGCTGGATATATTAATTTAAAGCGCACCCACATATAAAGTCGTTATTTATGCCCTCGTATCAAAAGAGTACACTGGGGATCGACTAAATATTACAGTAACGCATGAGCATCACTAAAATCACACATACCCTCTGGTCCCGCCATTAACTCAAGCGCTTCTTAAGCTTGTACTAGCATGCTTCGACATTGCACTTCTGCATGCTCGATGGCAGTCTATTAAAAGCATCGAGTGATCTGTACGCGAATCTTCGCCTCCCTGTCTCCGTCCGGATATTCGGCATGTTTAATTATTTGTTCTGGCGCGTGTTACGCTATCTTGCCGATCGTCTGCAGGCAAGCTGATGCGTCAGCTAGCTTGCATCACCAATTCGCACGGTGTCCTGGAACAGAGCGAGTGATGCTCAGCCAGTCCAGGCACCGACAACGATTCCACTTCGTGTGTGACGTCGGCTCCTTTCAAAGAAAGTGAACTTTGCTTAAGCAAGTGTGCTTAAGGTACACAATGTGTCCCGCAGGAAATCCAGTCGCCCTCCAGATAAGCTGAAGGGTGGCAAGGCGAATCCATGATGAGCCATTTCAAGCACTATTCCACGACAGACCCCAGGTTTTGCATACAAATCCGGTACTGCAATGTACTAGAATGTACTATGCAATATATAGCAGACCCGCAGGTTCCGTGATGAGTCGGATTAGCAAGGAGATAATTTGGCCGAGTACAGACACAGAAGAGCACCTCACCTCCAATACAGACACAGAAGAGCACCTCACCTCCAATACAGACACAGAAGAGCACCTCACCTCCAATACAGACACAGAAGAGCACCTCACCTCCAATACAGACACAGAAGAGCACCTCACCTCCAATACAGACACAGAAGAGCACCTCACCTCCAATACAGACACAGAAGAGCACCTCACCTCCAATACAGACACAGAAGAGCACCTCACCTCCAATACAGACACAGAAGAGCACCTCACCTCCAATACAGACACAGAAGAGCACCTCACCTCCAATACAGACACAGAAGAGCACCTCACCTCCAATACAGACACAGAAGAGCACCTCACCTCCAATACAGACACAGAAGAGCACCTCACCTCCAATACAGACACAGAAGAGCACCTCACCTCCAATACAGACACAGAAGAGCACCTCACCTCCAATACAGACACAGAAGAGCACCTCACCTCCAATACAGACACAGAAGAGCACCTCACCTCCAATACAGACACAGAAGAGCACCTCACCTCCAATACAGACACAGAAGAGCACCTCACCTCCAATACAGACACAGAAGAGCACCTCACCTCCAATACAGACACAGAAGAGCACCTCACCTCCAATACAGACACAGAAGAGCACCTCACCTCCAATACAGACACAGAAGAGCACTTCCAGTTCGTTGCATCCTCACGACCGTCATTTTCTGGAGTTACAGGAGTCGGTCTCGTGGGACTGACTCCTGCGTGACAGACTGCCACCCCTGGGATCGACTCCTGTGTGTCAGACTGCTACTCCTGGGACCGACTCCTGCGTGACAGACGGCCACCACTGCGACGGACTCCTGCGTGCCAGGCGTGTCCGCAGCGTTAGTGCTCTGCTGCACGGGAACCGCAGGCGTATTTTTCCGCACCGCGTGCCCAGTTATTATTAAGGGCTATTCGCGGTGTAGTTACACCGACCTGAAGTGGAGTTAAAGGCATTGTTTTGTCTTCATTATTGCTTTTATTTTCATTTTCCGTTCAAGAAAACGATTATGTGGCCGCCATTATCAACTGATGGCTACATTAGTTGGCAATTTTAACTTAGTTGGATCACTTCAGTAATAATCTGCTTATTTATGCTATCTAATTAGCTCCTACATTCTGCATAATTTTTAGCATGAGAATAAACGCAAATGTTCCTTATGACCCTCGCCTGAGCATGACGTTTGCCGCATTCCCCAGTGTAGGGGCGGGTCGCTGCGCCCCTAGCGTTTCCAAGCGGGCAATGAAAGTGGAGCAGAGCAGCGTGTTTCAGATAAAACCTCGCGATTGCTACACGACGTTTATACATTAGGCTGCTGTTTGGCTCCCAGATCAGGTTACGGAGCAAGTGGTCGCAAAGATGGAGAACATTTACATTTTGCCGTTTCCTGCCCACAACCAATAACCGCATGCTCTTCGAATTTTCCGTATGATATTTTTTCGACATCCTGAAATACTAACTATGTGCGATGTGTTACATTTCGAACCCTATGTCAAGGGTAATATGAGATTCAATTGTTCCCCTCGTTTTGAAATCCTCCGAAACAGCCCCAGGAGACACTACGTTGTTGTACCTAGAGACAAAAGGTAACGTCGAGTTGTTCAGCGTCCAAATTGACCTCAAATTTATTCAGAAGCTCTAAGAGGTAATTTGAGGTCATCGGTCATCTAGCTCGCACCGGGTCCTCTGTGCGACCACACCAGGTCCTTTGTGCAGCGTGATAGCTTTGCAGTTCCAATGTCAATGTTCCGAACAATGGTAGGTCTGGTCCCATGCCCATTTTCCGTACAGTGATTCCGGCACCTCTTCTTGTACGACAGCCTTGTTCACTTCATGTTGTGAGTGAATGCTTTTTGAGCGAGTCTTGCACATGAGCTATTTCGAAATAGCATGGAAATATTTGTGTTGTGTGTGAGAAGACATGCATAGTATTCCCATTAAGAATTGAAGCTTACGTAGTAACTGCACAGTGATCATTGTAAATGGAAAGGCCAGTGAGGGGTGAAAAGAGCACACGGTTCCAACCCAGTACCAAGCACATACAATATAGGCGTGTTTGGTTTGGCCTTACCTCTGAATATTGATAATCGTGTTTTCTTCTTCTCTTCGCACTGATGATGTCGAGAGAACCGTCTGTCCGATTAGCTCAGCCAAGAAACAAAACGTTCCTTCCCTTTAGCTGTAGGTATATTCTACGAACTCAAACCGCGAACTCCTCCTCCTTCCTGCTGACAACATCCCTGTCTCTGCTGGTGGGGACAAACAGAAAACTGCTTCGTCTAATCCACGTATGAGGTTAGATCAATTTACTTCACACCAATGACTATTTTACGCAGCCTCACCGTTTCCTGTTATTTCACATACCGAAAACCATGTTCTTCAATAATAAATGCTGCAACTATCAAAAGAGAGCGTACATCTCATAGGAACATAGTCCCAAAACAAACTGCTAGCATGCTTACCAACAAGGGTGTCGATTTTTGAAAAACATTGGGGGGGGGGGCCGAAATGCCAACGCATTGGATCCCAATCGTCCAATAACTGGTGAAGTCACATAATTAAAAGAGCAGTGCTCAGTACATTTCAACATAACAACTCTTGGTTGGTTATTGGTTCTACGACACGTCGACCGTTGTGTCATATAGCGTCGCCAATCTCTCACGCCGATTGGTCGCGGGCGAAGAGTAGCGACAGGTGAGACTCGAACTCACCAACATAACAACTCTGAGTAATAGCATGCGACTGCAGTGCCATATAGTGGGCTCGGATCTATCGTCACCGTCACCGTCACTGTTACCCTCCTCCTCACTCCACACACCAACAAACACACACCGGCTTAAATAAAAATACTTCAGCGATCAGATGCAAGCTAAAACACACCGGCATTGCTGAAGCATCAGAGCACAGAAGACCTGAACGGTGATGACGATGGGTGAAAGTATTTCCTTGGTGCCTAACGCTAGGGAGGGGAATTGTTCCATTTAGTACGCCACTGCGGCTGCTCAACGTGTTTTTTTCCGCAGATTGCACGATCGAGAGTAGAAAGGCCCTTCGGATAATTTTCTTTCGGGACCCATTCTTAATTTTCCGGTGCTCTGGTCGATTCGATGGAGTCTCCTTGTGGTTTTTGTGGTGAAGTCTGTTTTTATAAGCCCCCTGCAGGCTATTTTTGGACCCCGGTACGATTCTTCGGGTTCTCGGTGCGTTTCTTTCCGTGCCCAAACAGGTTTCTTTTGCGGCGTCCGATGACTTCTTATTTTGTGGATCCTTGACGCAATTTTTATGTCCGCAGGGTGACATTCCGGGTATATATTGGTCCTTGGGAAGCCAGCTGCAACTTGTGGGGCTCCGGCACGACGTTTTGGTCCCAGCGAGATTTTCAAGAGAGCGGCGTGAAATTTGTTTGGTCTAAGTGCGATTTTTGGGGGCCCGTGGTCACTTGTTGGGATCCCTTGCGGTGGCTACGACACGTTCTTGGGGGCCCAACAAGTTTGGTGAGCTTTTGGAGCCATTGTTGAGATCCCAGATTGGTTTTCCGTGTCCGGACTGTTTTCCATTTACCCGGCTCCATTTGTTGGGTGATCTCAACGAGCCTTTTAGAGCCCCGGTGGGACCTGTCAGGCCTCTAGCGTGATTTTCAGGGGCCCGGGTGATAATTCTTAGTACCCCAGTCTCAGCGTGATTTTCAGGATGCCCCGGCCCGACCGTTTGTGGCCCCCGTCATGAGCTTCTTGAACCCCGGCACGACTCTTTTGCGGCCCCAGCGTGATTTTCAGGGGCCCAGGAGCAAACTTTTGAGGCCCCAGCGTCATTATCGGGCGCCCCTGTGCTACTTTTAGGGGGCCCGAATGTGATTTTTCTGAGCCCCGGTGCGATTTCTGGTGGACCGAGTGGAATTTTTTGGGAGCATGGCGCATTTTTTCCTGAGCTCGGCGGATTCTTGGGGGCCCCACAGCCTGTCAGGAGGGGGGGGAGGAGGAAACTGCCCACAATGCCCCTTCCCCCATTCGGTATGTCACTGTGCCATGCAATGATGCAACATAAGAATCCACGAATCCAAGAATCCAAGAATCCAAGAATCCATTTCAACTCCCCAGTTATCCAGACAGTTTGAGGAAAGTCAAACATCTGTTACATGGATCAGCAAGGATGGATCGTAAGGCAACATGGATACCATGGAATTCAGGTCACAGTAGTTATGCTGCAATACATACCTTCTTCAACAGACTGCTTCGGAGGTGGATGCGCTCCTGAAGTTTGGTCAGGATTGGAGTTGGAGGTGGATGGAGCAACACTGTGAAGGACATAACATATGGTTCAAGAAACTTCTGTTTACATTAACAATACAGGGGATGAAGTAACATTTTCACTGACTTCTATGGTTTTCATTGACTTCATTGACTTCTATGGTGTCCTGAGTAAGTAGGACAATCGAGATGGGTTTCTGTTATATGCATTGTAGAAGCAATGTTATGATGTAGCTTTTATACCACAGTGGGAATGGTATGGATTCACTCATAAGTGAATTTGCAAACATACTGAAATATCAGTTAACAACACTGCAGGGAGCTATGTGATCAACATGGTCGATGTGCCCTAAAGCCCAAACAGCTAAGTAACAATGCAGGGAATCTGCTGCATAACAGTTTGCCCTTGCATTAGCCATGATATATGGCATCATACTTCCCATGCTATTTAGAATAGTGAGCTATATTTTGTGTACAAACATCAGTACATTATAAATGTTACTTAAACGTTACACACATCAGTTCCTTACCAGTGTTAGCAATACATTTCCTTCATGCGCTTTAAACATGATTCAAGAAAGCACTGCCATCGATTTTAAACTTGCAAAAAGAGTGAGCCGCCTGGTGATTTGAGTGCTATTTGAGTGAATTTGCTGTCTTGTTAGTGAACTGACCACTTATTGAGATATAAGTACTTTAACTTTGCCTGCTTCTATCATGAAAAGTTGTCATTTTCCAATACATCAGAAATCATCAGAATAACTTCTTGTCCACAAACCGGTATATGTATTTCTATAAATTTATCATATTTATTCACACAAATGATGTACATCTGATTTGCAAATTTATAACTCAGATAATGTTATCAGCACAGGATTCCATTCCTGAAAATATAGTACTTTCAACATGTTGTTGTTCATTGTGAAGCAATAAGTGCAATGCTCTCATGCAGCATGCAGATGGTGGTTCATCACATGCACCATGTAGCACAAAAAGGTATTATTGCAGTCTGAGGTAACCACAAGACAGACATCCATTTTACCTCCACAAATCATTAAAAGGCGCTAGGTTTCGCCTAATTGCGTTCGGCTAGGCTTTTGTTGTAAGTTAGTAAATGTTTCACAAAAAACGTCTTCAAAAACGGTTTAAGCTAGATTAGGCTATGCTAGACTTTTTAAGTTGAAAATGTTTGAGAACAAAATTTTGTCTTGGAAATTAGGCATCAAAAATCATTTCTTGCATGGAAGGCTAGGCTAGGTTAGGTTAGGTTATGTTACATCTTTTTTGTTTAAATCTGAACATTATTTTTCATCCCAATCCTTTTGCGTGTTATTTTGCCTCACAATTGAAAAGTGTGCATCTGCAGAGGAAATTAGTTGTTACATCATGTTAAGCACATTAATAAACACTGCATTAAAAAAGAACTTCAAAGAAGTTAGAGAGTACCACGAGCTGAAAAATTACCCAAAAGGCCAGGTATTATCGCAGTTTAAGGTAACCACAAGGCAAGTTTTACACACATTTTACCTCCATGAAGCATACAAAGGGGTTAGGTTTGTCAGGTTAGGTTAGGCTTTTGTGGTAAGTTGTAAAAAAATAATTTGTTGATAAATATTTTTTTTTAATGATTTTCTATTAAAAAAAATAAACAGTTGGGGCTAGCTTAGGTTAGGTTTTTTTTAAGTTGAAAATATTTGCGAAAAATACCTAGAAAATTTCAATTAAAAACAATTAATTTCTTGTATGGGAAGTTGAACTATGTTAGGTAAGCTTATCATACATCCTGAACATTATTTTTATGCTATATTTCCTAACTGCACACCCTTTTTGTGTTATTTTTATTCCTAATTGAAAAGCATGCATTTGCAGAGGAAAGGACATTAAAGTTGTGCTTTTATGTGTTTTATTAATATTTGTAAATTTACATTTCCAATGCAATGTTTATGAATGTCACTAAGCTGATGGCACCACTCATTTTCTGTGCAAATGCTTACTTTCGAGGTTGTGAGCAAAATAACATTAAAACAGGCTTTGAGTTAGGTGGCATAGCAATTAAAAAAAAATACATTAAAAATGCAACATAACCTAATTTAACCTAGCCTAACCTGACTTTGGAGAAAACAATTATAAAAACAACATTGGGAAAATATCAAGCAATTTATGTTCTTGGAATTTTACAAATGAAAAACCTAACCCAACATAATCTAACCAGAATTATTGTGCTTTAAGGTGGTAACAAGGCAAGTTATTACACATTTGCCTCCATAAAGCAAACAAATGGGCTGTTTGGTGATGTTAGATTAGTTTAAGTGTTTTAAGTTCGACATTTTTTGGAAATATTGTTCCAAAATTTGAAAGAAATAGATCTTTTTTCTTTAAAAGCAGCTTATGTTAGGTTAGGTTAAGTTTGGTTACATTTTTTATTGTAAAAAAAAATACATTGCTTGAAATTTTTACAACTTGATGTTTTGGTTTTGTTTTTCTCCAAGGGGAGGTTAAGCTAGGTTAGGTTAGGTTATGTTACATTTATTTTATTTTAAAAAAATACTTTACCCTATGTCACCCAATTCAAAGCTTTTTGTTGGTGTTATTTTGCTTACAACCTGAAATGTAGGCATTTGTATAGAAAATGAGTGGTCCCATCATCTGAGTCACATTCATAAACATTGCATTGAAATGATACATTCCACGAATTCATAAAACACCTTAAAACACAAATTTACCAAAAATGAACAGCAACATCATGTTCATCACATTCTTAAACATTGCATTACAAAAAATCAAGAAATCAGAAATTGCCTTAAGCTGTAAATTTACCAAAAGGTGTGCCAACCCCTGGACGGAAATGCAACACTTGGAGCCCCAATCCTGGACAGAAAAAGCACTAAGGGCAGTGGGGTGAAACTATTAATAAAAGTCAACTAAAAACAGCCCTTCTTGAAGACAAACGTGGCAGTTATGTAATATTAACATGGAAACCCTGAGCACAAATCAGAAAAAGGCATGGACTGGACTTGTTCAAGCTTACCTGCCTACTTCTTCAACTACTGTTCCTTTCGGAATTAAATAGCAGCAGGCTATTTATTCACTATTTAAAATCACACCAATCTGCAGATACATCAGAGAGTGCGAAGTACAAAAACGAATCAGTTCGACTTCACATGAGATTTGGC
Organism: Ashinkailepas kermadecensis; assembly: GCA_034440615.1. Lineage (NCBI taxonomy): Eukaryota > Metazoa > Arthropoda > Thecostraca > Neolepadidae > Ashinkailepas > Ashinkailepas kermadecensis. The sequence continues at coordinate 165,383 of JAOTOM010005012.1, read as the reverse complement.
TACGGATTAAACACTGCGCGCAATTGCATCACGAATGTCTCACCTCCGTCACATTTGTCGACCGCAACCTCAAATTTAGACTTTAGGCGCTGGAATTTTGTTAACTGGATTTTTTTATTTGGATGCTACGATTTTGGATGTTCTGAGGAATGCCCACCACGATTTGTGGCATTTATTGCGCGCTAGTGTCTATCAAGTCGCTCCAGACACATTTGGTGATGGGCTTTGACCTTATATAATTTACAAGCAGGTGTTTGTCACTTCTGCAGCCGCCATAGGCCCATATTTCTGAGCTGTGACGTCACCAGTGCGATTGCCAGGCTGCGCCGAATTTCTCCACCGAATTTGGAATATGCCCGATTTCTGCTCGGGTGCGTCAGTACAATAAGCCTCCGTAAAGCGACCATAAACTATGTACCGCGTTGCCAAGGATTAAGGTTGCTTTTATGATGTAAGTCGTGCTTGCAAAGTGGGAGGAAATCCAACTCCTTTGTTTTTCTTCCCACAAAGTTGTCAATTTTGCAGCAAAGGGTGGAGAGTCAATCCACTATCCAATTCAAATCCGTTTCATTTCAGTACAAAATATGCTGGTTGGCATCAACTAAGCTATGTAAGTCGCATGGTGTTTTTTTCTTTTTTTCTTTAACTTTCTTCTCAGCATAAAATAGCATAGGTTATTGGGGGGCCAAGACCAAAATTGGTGGAGCAATGGCCCCCACAAAAGGATACAAATCGACGCCCCTGCTTTGGAGAAAAAAATAGAAACAAAAATTAAGCAAGATAGATTCTGAAAATTGTATAATTTGAACACCCGAACCCAGCCTAACCGAACCTAACGTCAGCTCCTTTTGAAGGAAAATTTCTGATTTTATTTTATTTTTGGAAATTTTTTAGAAAAAAATCCCAAGTTAAGCAACTAAATTAGCCTAACGTAGCCAAACCGGTATTATTGTGCTTTAAGGTGGTAACAAGACAAGTTTTTACACACAATTAACTCCATATAGCAAACAAGTGGGTTAGGTTTGGTTAAGTTGGGTTAGTTTAGGCTTTCCAAGTGGGAAAACTTTTCAAAAAATTTCCAAAAAAGTTCCCCCCAAAATTGCGAAGTATTTAGTAACTGCAGTTTAAGGTGTTTTTTTCTCTTTTTTTAATTTTTATGCAGAATACCATGTTCATGAAGGTGACTAAGATGATTGGATCCACTTGTTTTCCGTGCGAATGCTTACTTTTCAGGTTGTGAGCAAAATATTACCAAAAAGGGCTTTGAGTTAACCTAACCTAGCCTAACCTATCTTTTGAGAAAAATAAACAAAATAAAAATGTAAATTAATTTATTTTCTGAAAATTATCAACCTAAAAAAGAAACCTAACCCAACCTAACCTAACCTAAGCTGCTTTTAAAGAAAACAAAATTGTGAACATGTTTGTTTGTTTTTTTGGAAACTTTTGGGTATTATTGTGCTTTAAGGTGGGAACAAGTAAAGTGTTATGGGCCCTGTATGACCAACGCAGTCAATGCGGCCGTAAGCCCAAATAACTAACCAACCAACGAAGAAAAGTTTTTACACACATTTGTCACCATAAAGCAAACAAATGGGTTAGGATTGGTTAGGGTAGGTTGGTTTAGGTTTTTCAGTTGGAAAATTTGTCATTTTTCAAATTAAAATAAAACGTATTTGCATCGAAAATAAGTGGTCCCATCGTCTTAGTCACCGTCATGAACATGGTATTCTAAAGAAAAATTAAAACAAACAAAAATCACCTTAAACTGCAAGTTTACCAATCATTTTTTATTCAACAGCAACTTATGATAGGCTAGGTTCGGCTTCGTTAGGTTCTTTAAACTTTGAAAATTGAAAAATGCTTTAACTGTCTCATGCGCAATGAACTTGAAACACGCCTGATGCTACCAATTTCCGCAATATAAGAGAGAGAAAAAACTATGACATCACCAAATCTTGAAGGCGAACTTTGGTGTACCTTCTAAGGTAATAGTATCGTGGGGGCGGCATTTAATGCCGCTACAGGCCTTGGCCGCTACCAGACACTGGTCTTGTATGACTCTAGGGTTTGTTTAGGAAGTCGTGTGTGGCAATAGCTTAATACCCATTGTTTTCTTCAGGAATATCAATTATAATGAGGTGTCTATACGCCTTCTTGCTGAATTTGCTCTCGTGTTTTCATATGCTGGCAGATTGGCTCAAACGTGGCTTTTGTTGGTTCAGTTTGAGATTGGGTTGCCCCATATCAATATAAATGCACGTTGTCATTGGGCATGTAGGTAGGTAGGTACCTTGGTAAACATCAAGCTGATGGTGTGATGGGTAGGTTGCTGAATATAATTCTAGTTTGTATATCCACAATATCAATGATAACCATGATTTGCATGCAAATTTAACAATGACTGGAAATTGAGAATGGAATTAATCATGTTTGAGCTCCATATGCATGTGGTTTTGCCATTGGTGGTGTGTACAAACATCAGTATGACCATGCAATTGTTGTTTAGTTGCTTAGCGGATGTTTTTCTGACAGTCTGGTTTAAAATGCATCAGCATTGCTTATTTCAACATTTTATGATGTAAGCTGTACTTCCACAGTGGTGGGAAATCCAGCTATTTTGTTTGTTTTTTGCACGAAATTTTGCATTTTTCAGCAAAAGGTGGAGAGTCAGTCCATTATCTAATCCAAATCTGTTTCTTTTCAGTACAAAATGTGCTGGTTAACATCAATGTTTCTACTTAGCATGATATTTGTTTTCATTTTTTCACTTTAGCTTTCTTATCAGCATAAAATAGCATAGGTTATTGGGGGGGTCCAAATCAATATTGGAGGGGGGGGCCAAGATCAACATTGGTGGGGCCATGGCCCCCACAAAAGGATACAAATCGACGCCCCTGCTTACCAAACTATGTAAAAAGAACAATTTGTGATGCTTGTATCATTGTCTCATGTCATCAACAACTACAACAATGAATGTGTTGCTTACTTTTTTAAGACGATGCCCTGATGCATCCAGTTCACATATTCACCGCATTAGCACGTATTGACAGTAGCTTATGGTAATGCCAAGCAGCGGAAGCTATGAAATATTTATAACGTCACCAACCCACCACCTAAAAGCAAGCTGCCGACATACTTAACAAGCTATGTATAAAACAAATGTCGTGACGCTTGCTGTAGTTGCTTGATGTGATCATGACCACAGCAAAGAACCCCAGTTCATCAATCAGGATGGTGCTGTAGTCGACAGCTTGGCCGCCGACCCTTGCCGATCCACCTCGGCATCAGGATGGTGCTGTGGTCAACAGCTAGGCCTTTATTTCATACTGTGCTGACGCCTAATGCTTTCTTAACATCTGCGTCAAACACAGCACTAACGCCAGCACATGGACGGAACGGTTGCCATGCCTGCGCTTCAAACACTGTGTCTTCCACAGGGTCGGGAGCCGCTGCTGCCAACAGCCAAGATCGACAACGAGAAGAAGTTCCAGCTCTGGACGCTTTCATCTCTCGAGCATCGAGCGTTTTCACCCAGGAAAACATATCGATGAGTGTAGTGGAAAATGTGCCAGAACAGAGTGGAACTCAGACGGCTGGTCCCCAATCGTCCGGCCGCAATATCGACGCAGCTGGCCTGAGCGAAGCCGATCTCAACGCCATCATCGCAGAAGTGATTGTCAAAGAGCTGAAGAAAGCGGGAGTGTCGCTCGACGACCTGAACGACTTCATCAGGAATGAAATGCCCAAGATTGCGCCGGACGACCAACTTCCCGACACTCAGGACACAGCAACAGCAAGCAACGCCACAGCTGAGGACACACAGGCGCACCCAGTTGGGGAGTCGGGCGAGGTGACCGATGCGGAGTGGACTACACCGGCCTACCAAGAGGACGGCAGAGAAGATTCGTCGCGACATTCCAAGCTGCTCGGTGCGGCAAATCCGTCTGGCAGCACCGCAGACGTCTTCAACAACGGAACCGACTACTTCGAATGGCTGGAGGAAGTTCTGAAGGACGTGAAGGACAGGATGGCCAGAAACGGACAGGTGTCTGATGGAATCGCAATAAATGAGCGCCCAACAAGAAATGACGGAGAAACAGCCGAAGGTAGCCGAGGGTCGACTGACGGTTCTGCACCAGATGCAAACAGTACAGCTTCAAGTGCCGCCCACACAGGATTCGAGGACTGGAAGAAGTCTGAAGACTCGCACGGCGGATTCGACAGCATCCCAAAAGCGGTTCCCATGATTGTGGTGTCTGGGAATACATATATTAAAGACATTGGGAACTTCCGGAATGTATATCAATACGGAAACCTGCCATTGAAGGTCAAAACAATTGAGCCCAATGGAGCTGATTCCGGCCTAGAACTGGACGATTCTGTGTCACGGGGAAGAAACATGGAGTTATATAAGAGAGACGGCAACGCCCATGGGGAACATCAAGACCACCCTGACCACCTAGAGTCCAGTAAGAGGGACGGCAACACTCGGAAGAGGGACTTTTTAGAGTCCAGCAAGAGAGATGGCAACACTCGTGCACGAGACCACCTGGAGTCCAGCAAGAGAGATGGCAACACTCGTGCACGAGACCATCTGGAGTCCAGCAAGAGAGATGGCAACACCGTGAACAGGAACCGCTTGCTCGGTAGCGTTGCTATGTTCATCAAGGTGCATGGGCATGATGACGGAGGAAAACCTACCGACAAGAGCGACAATGTCGCAGTAAGATCTGATGATACCAACAGGCGCGATGACGGAGGTAGCACTGACGACAGTCACGGGGGTGTGCACGGACATGATGATGGAAACACGTACCATAGCAAGGTGCACGGACACGATGATGGGGACACCGCAGAAGGTGTTCCACTTCAACGAGCAGCTAACACCGGAAAAAACAAGGATGACAGCAAGCGAGATGACGGCAACACCTACAACAGCGAAGTGCACGGTCACGATGACGGTGGTAGCACGAACAGTGCAGTACATGGCCACGATGACGGCAACACCTACAACAGCGAAGTGCACGGTCACGATGACGGTGGTAGCACGAACAGTGCAGTACATGGCCACGATGACGGCAACACCTACAACAGCGAAGTGCACGGTCACGATGACGGTGGTAGCACGAACAGTGCAGTACATGGCCACGATGACGGCAACACCTACAACAGCGAAGTGCACGGTCACGATGACGGTGGTAGCACGAACAGTGCAGCACATGGTCATGATGACGGCAGCACCTACAACAGCGAAGTGCACGGTCACGATGATGGGGGCACAGTGCAGCGCGCCGTCCTGCGCGACACGCGCCAGGGGAAGAGCATCAGCATGACGATGAGCGACGTCAGCTTGACCGTGGTGGGCTGCGCCCTGGTGGTGCTGATCGTCGGACTGACTGTCCACGCTCGACGGAGAAGGGTTGGGCTCTTCCGGAGAGAAGGTGAGACGACTGTGAGCACATCCAGGGGATTCAAGTGAGATGTTAGTGTGAACATCATCCGCTTCCGATACTCTTAATTGCCTCTGTAGGAACATTTAGGGAGACCTGTGGAGTCTGTGGAGACCTCCATGCAAGGACTTAGTGCGCCTAAAATATTGTTCGTCGTACTTGGTAAGTGTCCTGTAGATGGAGTAAGCTTAACTAGACATTTCAATACAGGCTTCGCTTACATTTGAGCTAGGTCTTCTTCAGCTTGCTACAAATCTGATCAACTTGTCCACAAATACATAAGTGAAATACCCAAGGCAGATGCCTAATAGCATGGAAGTGCAGACATTGAAGAAATAAGATATGACCGTTTTTTTACGGAAGGGCTCGAACCGCACCCCTCTCTGAGCACACCCCTTCCCTGATAATGAACATTGCATCCCATATTACAATTCCTACTACGCCCTACATTGTAGGCGGAATATCAGGCATACATGCGTTGAAATGAGAGCATGATGAACTTCTTGGATCACAGATGATGTTCTGTCCGCTGACGGATTATGTAATGGGAATGCATGAGAATTGCAGAATTCGGGGAGGGACTCGTTCCGTGAAGGATCTGCCCCCTGAAGCATTTGTTGCCGTAGTAATTCATAACCAAGCATTTGCAAATCTGAGGGAACGACAAATGTCAAGGCAGGTGAATTAACGAATACATTTAGCCTTCTCGGTGTTGCAGTGTTCGCACGACAAGGATGTAGCTCATGCAAATGTCAGCTGTGATGATAGGCATAACAGAGTCGCGCTATCCCGCAGATTACATTCGGGTGTGAGTGAGATGGCTGCAGGAACTGTATCCTGCAACGCGACGGCAAACTGGTTGCTGAACACCGGATCGGCGCCAACACACGCCCAACTCTGCGAAGGCCATGTCCACCTCTGCTTGGATATGGTGGCCCATTTTTTGCAGGAATGTGCTTGTAATATAGATCTGCGCAGTGGGTCGACTGACATTTTCAGACAGCTCCCGATCAATGCCACCACGGCTGTTGCAGCACGCACACCTTACGAAATGACCACATGCTGATTTCGGTGTTTCTGAATAAGCAAGTTTGTTGAGATAAAACATTTGCATGTGCAATACATTTTACCTGTTCTTTTCCAAACCCTTCTTCGGACGAATGACAATCACCAATAGCGTGAAGCCACGCCGAACTTCTCAGCATTGCCGCCATGTATACCATCCGGTTCAGCCGTCACCAGCCACCAGGAAGTTGTGCGAAGTGTTCAAATGTGCCGCTTCATGGGCTCGGTTCCACGCAAGGATGTTGAAGTGCTTCACTCCCTCCTGGTGGACACGACAGCAGTGGCCGCAGCGGCGGAAGTGACTGTGGACGTGCCGGCACACATGCCCCTGCAGTGAGAACGCGGGCGATCCGGCAACAAGCACGCGGCGACGTCCGGCCACTGATATGTTTGTCAGCTCAACCTCCACGCTGCTGTTCCCTTCCTCTCACTCCCCTCCCCTTCTCTTAGTAATGTTGGAACAAACCGACGGCGACCAGGTTACTTTCTAATTTGCAAAATCGACTGAAAATCGATACTTTGGGCCAACTGGCCACTAATCCTGGTTAAAACACCCTCGATGAGTCTCTGATCACACGAGCAGCGGATTGCGTGCCAGGTGGGTTTCAGGTGTGTGACAGGTGTGTGGCAGGTGTGTGGCAGGTGGGTCTGTGCGTCCTGTACAGATGTGTTGGGGGTGTGACAGGTGAGCCTGTACGTCCTGTACAGACGTGTCGGGTGTGTGGCAGGTGGGCCTGTGCGTCCTGTACAGATGTGTCGGGTGTGTGGCAGGTGGGCCTGTACGTCCTGTACAGACGTGTCGGGTGTGTGGCAGGTGGGCCTGTACGTCCTGTACAGATGTGTCGGGTGTGTGACAGGTGGGCCTGTACGTCCTGTACAGACGTGTCGCAAGACCAGCTCAGCCATATCTGTGATGCATGCAAGTGGACATAATGGATAACATATAAGCATTGTCATGCATATGGGCCTTGGGCATTGACGCATTGTCGCATAGGTATTGAGGGTGTATTGGTATAATGCAGTCATGTCTACTACGGCAATGTTAAGTAATAGTTTGTCTTCATATCTGACTGTAGGGAGCACGTCTACGTGGCATGCATGTTTCAGCAGGAGACATTACCATTTAGTAGTCAAATTTGCAGGATATGATTTAGTCTTTTCAGCTTCCTACTTGCCTCATAGTTGGGTACGAAACGATGAGATTCTAAAAATGTAACTAGTGAACAGCAATGTTTGTAAGTGGGTGCGCAACAGTGCGAACGGATTGAATCCATGTTGAATCAGCATTTAATATAGAAGACTTTCCACAGGAATTGGGTCTCTAGTTCTCATCCATTCGCCGGGATGCGATAAGCTGCACATCATGCACGTAAAAGCATTGCTTGTTCATCAAATCTGGGTGTATATCGTGCGTATAGTAAAGCGTGACATGTAATGCTGTGCTATCCGTGTTATGTGCCAAATTGGCTTTTTAATTATGAGCATAGCGGATACATTTTCATCTCCCATTGCACAATGTCGGTTAGTTTGCTAGTTTAGGCTACTTTTGGTTGCGGTAGGTTTGGATATACTAAGCTACGCTTTAGTAGGTTAGATGAATAAATCATGCTACCACATGGATGTTTTTAATTAGGTGGGCTCATGGATTTCAAAGTTAGTAGCTCTAATCAAAATTTAGGAATTATGACAAGCATTGTTTGTCTTTGGTGCTTCGCGAAAGGTGCTGAAACTGTCCACAATTCGGTGATTCCATTTAATTTAATATGCTTAGGCAGAGTGTTATGTGAGCTTTCTAATTTAGGAATACATTGATGGCTGAAGTTCCTCAGTCATACAATACCACAAAACTGCCAAACTAACTGTTCTTCAGTCCCTATTACCTTGAGGGTGTAACAAATATCTAGATGTGTCTAGGTACTTGCTTATTTACATCAGCATTTTAAGTGTTAATGCTTTTGGATACGTACATGTGTTTAGTCTAGAGCACCTAGCACCTTCGTCCATTCCAAGGGTCAGGTCGATAGAAAGTAATTTAAAATCATAATTTGTGGGTGCATCACAAGGCTCTTGTGGGTACTAATCGCCATGCATTCGTACTCAGCATGCAAACACTGAGTCTACCCCTCCACCTCCAATATTTATACATGGAGCAGCTCTTCCCTCAAGCAACGTTCTCGAGCGCAATGCATAGGTCTGCAGTGTTCGACCATGATGATTGAATGCTGCATACTGATGCAAGAAAAGAATCACATGCATGCTTTATGTGAAGAAATTTCGAAACAGAATGGATGAAAATGAGACGGTTCATCGACGTTTAGACACATGTATTAATTATTTGCCTGATGCTACGTCAGTGGCTGCGGACGCTAGCTGGTGCAATAATTGTTAGAACACCTACAAAAATTGCATCGGTATTAATGAAGAACCGTTTCCCGCCATGAGTAGAGATTGTAGTGTGATACAACGCAATGTATTGCAGGCGTGCAGCTGCAAGAGGAGCTTCTGTGGTTGCAGCACACGTTTCTCACCAGCGTACATTATTCATGAGTACTTGGCAACGACTCCATTTCCCAGTTGTATACTAATGTGTAACTCGCAGCCCGAAGCTTGTTGACAATTATCCGCTCATACTCGTCACATATCGGTGGAAGTAAAGAGAATACTTTATTTTCCCGCTACGTGCCGTCATTGTATTCGTGCTCATCACGGGGACCGCATGACTATTCTTCACAGTACTCGAACACTTCTACAAACCAGCAGTTTATTTTTTTTTAAAGGACGATAAAGCCATGACGAACATCACAGATAACATTGAGAACACGCTAGAACCGGCCATGTACAAAAGTTTTTTATTTCGGCTGAAGTCTGATTGTATTTTTTTCAGGTGAGGCAGGATAGGAACGGAAATTCGACCACGCTGCTCCTTTTCTAACAATATCTGTGTCCGATGTGACCGCTAAGGCAAGTTTTCGGATACGCTTGGAGGTATTTTCGAAGATACCAGGATGGCTCCAGCAGTGGCATCTAGGACAGGGCTCCGAGTTGATTTGAAAAATTGGGTCGCATGAGCAATCGTGATACACTGACAGCTGACTAAAGAAGAAGTAGGTCCCTTGGTTCTCCGGGAAAGCTTTGCTTTTGAGGTTGGAGATAGGTGACGAAAGGGTGGCAACTTTTCCTAAGCATGCATTGAGCACGTGCTTATGCATGTTACTGCGTCACCAATGAACATCGAGACTGCGGGTGGCTCCGCGTTAAAATTGAACGTTTAGCTTATGATTGAGATTGAGATGTAACTTGAGCGCGTCCGAGCGTAGGTCTCAAGGTGAACCACAACAGGAACGATTCGCCGCCTCCATCCCGTTTACACACACTACTGTGGTGCACAACTTGTACATAGAACATGCAGTACAGAGTACGTTCAGCACAGTACATTTAGCACAGAAAACACGCAAAACGCGGTGTTCAAGGCGCCTTTCAGTGGTCCTACTTTGTACATGATCACGAAAATATCACCTGAAGCACAACCACATCAATTATATACTTAAATGACACTTCATGACAAAAACGCACGCATTACGACCAAAACGGGCACTGCCAACATAGCGGCAATCCCCTGCACTTCCGCAGACGTGCGGGCGGACGGAAACGCCGGCTGAACTGGCCACAGTCAGGTCTGCGGGTGCCAAATGGACATTCAAACATTCCGACCTCAGATCCGGGCCACATCGACTCGGCGCTCAGCGGCCGCCCAGCGCGCCGACCGACCGTTACAGGTGCGCCACCGGTCGTGGTGGTGGGATCACGCGCCACATGTCCACTGCCGGCCACGTCTGGCTGGTCTGCCACAGCAGCCGCTCACAGGTCAACTACCGCCTGTGCGCAATGACACTCACTTCCACCTAAACATCACGATGCTCCGTGACATCAAGTTCAGACTGCAGATCACCACAGCCAGCAAATCTATATCTATATCTATATCTATATATATCTATATCTATCTATCTATCTATATCTATATCTATATATATATATATATATATATATATATATATATATATATAAATATTTACTACGTGAGTCGGGGTTTCCGAGGACCAAAATGAGATCAAGCATTCGGATCCTGTTCCACTCAAGTAACAAGTGGAGGCTTTCAGCACTGAGAACCATGTATGTGCTTACATCCACTCGTTGAATCGTACCACAAATGAACCATTAAATGAATGCAAATGGCACCCTGCATCTCCACGAGGGCCCTTCACCGGATGAAGACATAGACGCAGCATTATACAGGGTCAGTGTGACCCGAATACAATGCGTGATGTTCTTCTTTAATGAATACATAATGTATGATGTAAATGCTTAGAAAATAATAGCATGTCATTGGTGCCTTATGCAATTTAAATATTGTGATGAATGCAGTGTTTTATATTATCTGTTGTACTGTTAATCGACCCTGGTTACAATGTGTATAGGACATAGTAGATCATACTTCTCAGAAGTAGTTTAATAACTCAGCAGGCTTGTCAAGCTTCAACTCTCAGCCAATATTACCACACGTCAGGTGTGTAGTGCATGGTCCATATAGGGCCTAGTTATTCGAAAAAGTGCAGAGTTGCTGGCGCCGTTTTCGAGGGCTGGAAACTCTGGAGTTTGTTCCCTCCCACCACCACTGTGCGTTGCATGTGGAGAGTCTGCTCTTTTGTGGTCAAAAGCGTGCAATGATTTGTGGCTCCTCGACACCAGGATCAACTAAAAGTTAACCGCCTGTCTAAGCTAACTGACAGTTGTTTATAACTGTGTGGTACCGCCCACATGATATCTTACCCAAATCTAGATTTGTATAAACCACGAGAGATATAACACTCACATGTCACAAATCTTTTTTGTCATGGCATTGGAACCGCAAGTCATCCGTGGCCCCGGTTAGACCACAGACTGGTCACGTGTTCTCCAAAGTGATATACATATAAACAAACCGATCGTATACCGCTGGGGATAGCACAAAGCTACGAAACAGGACATTGTGGAATCCACGGCCATTGTCTTGAATTGATCGAGATGCACGGGAGTATCTGACCTTCAATTCGACCTCTTATAGCATCTCAATCAAATAGATGCTTGTAGAGTATGGTATTTGTGTCCGGCATGCTCCAACCTCAGTAGCTCTATAGCATCATTAGCTACGCAACTTTCTTTTTACCCTTCCTTATCCACACACTTTCCACTGCACACGTGACGTTTCAAATTCGCTCTTCACCACATTGCAAAAGCACATTAATAGGTGTGTTATCGTACCGCCCACCCTGGCTGCGTTGGCAGCCGACGCTTCGACTAGACATGCATTTCTTCTGAATAACCTCCCCGCCACACCACCTACAACCTGAAAAATCCGCACGTTCAAGTGTTACTGGTATTGGTTTTCCGGCTATAGAAAAAAATCGTCGCGCCACGTAGTCACTGTTATATTCCCGCTTCAGAGTTCGTTAGCCTGCAAAAAAACTAAAATTCATAGAACTAGAACACATTCTGTATCTTTCATGTGCATTTTCCGTAAACTCTGCAAAGCTTCGTGTTTGGGTTACGTCAGATCAAACGAGACCTTCTTGCAAAAAATCGACCGCCATAACCCCACGAATTGTCAATGTATTATTATAAAACAAAGTTCAGTGATAGTATGCTAGGTTAATTGGCGGCGGTTTGTGCAAGCACAGTTATGGCGTCTACTAACACGCGCCCTGGAGGGCCTCTGAAAATTACGCGCACTGGAGGGGGGGGGGGGCGGATTCCGCCCCCTTAAGATCTCGGCTCCTATTAAAGCTGGAGTAACGAAATTCGCAGGGTGCATGGGTACGGTAGTGAACTCTATTGTGTGCTAATTTCATGACCAAAGAAAATCAAAATTTTCTTGTTTTGCGTGGCTTGGCTTGTCATTGTTATGGATCGCTGTGATTGTGTTTAAATGCTCTAAAATGGGCATCAATGATGTTTTGGACATTACTAATGATGCAATATGCAATATGCTAGACCCGGCATTTCACCTCAGGTCACCTATATAGCAGCACTTTATCAGGTCATTTACCTGTTCCAGTAACCGGAACCGCCCGCCCGACTGCTCCATCGGGCAGCTCGGCGCAATCGGCTTCGCGAAGAAAGGAGTGAAGTACATGAATAAAGTATGTAAACGCTTAGGTACACAATGACAAACAGTAGTTTTCAGAATGTGCAGGGAGTAACATGCAAAGCGACATCAATCGCATGACAGTCATTTGCATTTATGACAACATTCCAATTGACCAAGTTTGGTTCCATTAACCTGTCATGAACTTGACCTGATTTGACCTCGGTGACCTAACATGACCTTGGAACTACATAGCATAATAATATACATCAAACAAGTCGCTAGTGTTGCCAAGAACATTTCCCTTTTGCCAATATACGGGAAGCGCATCAGCGCCGATTTTTGTCGTCTGGCGCTACGAAATGTTTTGAATTTAACAGCCCCAAACTCGAAAAATGTTCGGTCGATTTCCGTTTTTCTTACTTTAAGCGACGCGCCAGACACTTCGAAGCAGGTACGCAAAAAATGGCGTATATCGACCGGTAAAATCCGGAGTAATATTCGAAAAACCGGTGGGGCGGGCGGATTTCGCCCCCCCCTCCAGCGCGTGTTAATAGCCTCAGTGTCAATTTATCACGCTTTAGCAGACTGATTACCGTTAGTTTTATGATTTCTGAAAGACTTGGCAGGACTAATAGAAGTTCGGAGCTGGAAACAACTAGCGTGACTTTGAGATGATTAGTTCATTCTTATTTGTTCCTGCAAAGATTACAAGCGGAAAAAGCGTGATAGCGGGTGTATTGGCACTGCGCTGTAAATACTGTGATGTTTTTGCTGTTTAGATATATATTTGTTCACTGCGCCTCATTAAAGACAAACGTTGGATAGCCATTACAAAATGTTTTTACCTTTGGCACTAGCAAAATAACTACCTCAGCATAGTGCTTTCGCCCTGTTGGGTAGATTCATCTATGGCACAAATAAACGGCACCATCTGGCCAACGTAAAGTATGTCTGTAAATTACAGAGAGCAACATAACAATAGCTATGACCAAATAGTTTCAGAACAACAGTGATTGGTTATTCTAACGGTTGGTTGTTGACCTCGTGAGACCATTTTGTGATTGTAAATTCCAGGAATCCGTCTGTCTAGGCATGTATCGAATCGCACATGATAAAAAGTCCGGCCGTGAGCATCCCACATACGTCGGTTCACACATGTCAAGAAGCCTGACGTTGAAGGTCTCGACATATGTTGGAGCATACATGTCGAGAGGTCTGGCATTGAACGAAGTGCTGGCGGTCCGCATTAGTACTGCGTATAGCCCTCTACCTTCTGCGCCAGGATGAACATGCAGATATTTATTGTGTCCAGCATGGCAGTATCCGCGCTAACCGCCTTGATCGTCTTCAGTTCAGTTGACTTGCGGCCAGTTTTCCGGGCGGTAATGAGGCGGTCTGGACGAACACGCCGCAGAGACGTCGTTAGGGTCCTGATCCTGATGCTGATGATGACCCAGTTGTGAGTCGTCAGAGCCGGTGGTGGTCCGGCTATACGACCACGCAGGTCTTCGACTGGAACACCATCACGGGAGCGTGTGTTGCACGAACTGCTCCTCCATCAGATAGTCAAGTAGCTGCGGCTCTAAATAGATTGGGACAGCTTAGAGTGATAGGTGAAGTAATCTTGACAAACCATTCTGCTAGTCTGTGCTACTATGTTATGTACCATGGTGCTAGTTTTGCTATTACAAACTTCATGCACGTACTTCATGCAAGCCAACATCATGTCTCGTATTCTTACATCAGAAGAGGAGCACAACAGGACGGATGAAGTGCTTAGTGGTGACATTAGCTCCGAGGTGTGGCTTAGTGGTGGCATTAACTCCCAGGTGTGGCTTAGTGGTTGGATTAAGTCCCAGGTGTGGATGAGTGGTGACATTAACTCCCAGGTGTGGATTAGTGGTGAGATTAACTCCAAGTTGTGGATTAGTGGTGACATTAACTCCGGGGTGTGGCTTAGTGGTGATATTAACTCCGAGGTGTCGCTTAGTGTTGACATTAACTCCCAGGTGGGGATTAGTGGTGACATTAACTTCCAGGTGTGGATTAGTGGTGACATTAACTCCGGGGTGTGGCTTAAGGGTGATGTTAACTCCGAGGTGTCGCTTAGTGGTGACATTAGCTCCCAGGTGAGGATTAGTGGTGACATTGACTCCGAGGTGCTGATTAGTGGTGATGTTAACTCCGAGGTGTCGCTTAGTGGTGACATTAACTCCCAGGTGTGGATTAGGGGTGACATTAACTCCTGGGTGTGGCTTAGTGGTGATGTTAACTCCAAGGTGTCGCTTAGTGGTGACATTAACTCCCAGGTGTGGATTAGTGGCGACATTAACTTCGGGGTGTGGCTTAGTGGTGATGTTAACTCTGAGGTGTCGCTTAGTAGTGACATTAACTCCCAGGTGGGGATTAGTGGTGACATTAACTCCGGGGTGTGTATTAGTGGTGACATTAACACCGAGGTGTGGCTTAGTGGTGACATTAACTCCGAGGTGTGACTTAGTTGTGACATTAGCTCCGAGGGAGCATAGTGGTGACAATAACTCCGAGGTGTGGCTTAGCAGTTACATTAACTTCGAGGTATGGCTTATTGGTGACATTAACTCCCAGCTGTGGCAAAGTTTCGAAAGCTGGGGATATCACCTTTTGGTTCAATTGTTTTTTTTTCATGTGATACCCATAGTATCGCATTAAAAATAGGGAAGTGTCGTCAAGTTCCAGAGAAGTTGTGAAAGCATCTGCGAAGTTCCCGATAAATGGGGGGTCAACTGTCTGTCCCTCCTCTGGTCCGAGATTCATGAATTGGCCTCTGAAGTAGTCACACTTACATGCATCTTTTTCCTCTTCTTCTTGTCCTTGTCCGCCTTGGTGTGGTGGTGGGCGTCTTCAACAGCCTCACGTGTGGCGGCTGGGTCAGGGTCTGGAGTGGGCTGCTCAGGCTCAGCAGCCGGCTCCGGAGGATCGCCGTGCTCGCCGGTATCGGCTTCGTCGTCCGTGTCGACTGTGGCGCAGCCAGTATTGTCGAATCGACGGCACGGCCGTCGCGACCAACGCCGGCTCAACAGGATGTCTGACGCCATGCATACACACGCACACACCAATACATACACAACACACCCGCGCACGAGCATACATCGCGAACAGCTCCACGGTAGGCCGAGGCACGCCCACAATCCACCACACGATGCCTATATACAAGCATGTTCAAATACCACACGCAATACCTACACACAGCTGCTGTGTAGGTATTCGCCTGTCCGCCTGCCCCACACAATGCCTACACACAAGTATGTTCGTACACCACACACAATGCCTACACACAGGCATGTTCGCACGTCCCACACAATACCTACATACAGGCAGTTCGCACGTCCCATACGATACCTGCACACAAGCATGCTCGCACGTCCCACACAATACCTACATACAGGGATGCTCCCACACCCACACAATACCTGCACACAGGCATGTTCGCACGTCCGACACGATACCTACACACAGGCATGCTCGCACGTCCCACACAATACCTACATACAGGAATGCTCCCACACACACACACAATACCTACACACAGGCATGCTCCCACACGATCACGCGCAACTACGTGTAGGTGTCAAAATGGAAATTATTTCCGTAATAATCGTCGCCATTCGAGAGGGCGAATGTGACCCAAAAGGTTTTTTGTTGTCGCGACCATCAGAAACCTATGTGAGCCAGCCCGTCGCCGTTTGACGTGACTGGTGATGCATCTTTGGCGGATCCTGTGCTCGTTAAGTTGACCAGCTAATATAGTCGTACACTTATATTGCAACGTCAAATTATATATTAGTAGATCTGTACGAATCCCAGCTACACCATGGCGTTGACTTCGCGGCTCAATGCCGAATAGGTTTGGTGTACGACCTGGCAGCATTTCTTGATACCTGACCTCGGAACATTGTGCCCTCGGACCTGCCGGAGAGGGTCACTGACGAACCGACAGGAAATAAAAACCGACATCATTTGATTAATTCCGTGACATGCAACACATGGCTTTGTTGCGCTGCTCTATCAATATGGCTGAAATAGTGGAGGGCGATGATCCTCCCACGGATGGGAAGGAGCGAAATACGATTGGAAGGTGGTGGGTAAATTAAATATTCATGACAGCGAGGCATGATATGTAAATAGTATTGCAGCTAAGCTTCAAGGACTGATAGATATAGTAACATAAAACATGCAAAGTTTTAGATCAAATTGTTGGGATTCCAATCACATTCAAAACGAAATCTACCTCGAAAATTACCCTGGCTGAGCCACTTCTACCTCGCAAAAGTCCTTATTGTAGCCTGCACAGCCCATGCGATATGTGTACTCTTGAGACGTTTTAGGTCATATCTCGGTGGCCTGACGGGAGATCAACATGAAAAACCGAACACTATTAAAATCTTCAACTTGCCATGACACACATTCCGGTTTTGAAAAAAAGGAACTTGTCACATTTGGCTTAGTACCATAACCTTAGGTCACGATAGGTTACTCTTCTGTGCTTTGACATTTTTACTTGATAATATATATGTGCACACATCGTTCACTTTTGACTGTATATTGTACGTTGCGTGCATTAAAAACGTTTAATATGCATCTAAAAACCGAAAGGAAACGATGCGTGATCTGACTTTATCCTGCACGAGCTCCATGACCTTAATTGACTGGAGATCCACGTTTGACACAAATAGCACCCATGCACTTTCCGGATGTATGCCACATTTCAGAGCGATGTCTTAATGAATTCCGGGTTAACCCAAAAACATGTCCAGGTGCTCAAATTGGATCCACTTGCATTGAGGTTGCTAAACATTAGGACTAAGGGACTGTTGAAGATTGAGTTTGCTTAATTGCTGTGATTGGCCACGTCTGAAACCCCTTCAGCCTCTTCCAATATATTTTGAGAAGCTCCACCCTTGATTTGTTACGTTAATATTCGGTTGTCCACAAATGCGCGGCATCTAGTGAGAGGTTAGTTGGTTGATTATTTTGATATCAGAGCGCATCTGGTGGTAGTGCAGATCTGCCCAACCAGCAGATCTCACGAAAAGGTATTCGCCATGCAACCTGTTGGCACAACACACACGCATGGATATCGGCCGCTCAGTTGTCGACATTAGTTCTCAGTGCGTTCTCCCACAGTGCGTACTATGGAAGTCAGCAGGTGTCTGACTATTCGCGTTTGGATACGAATCACATCAGGCCTGACCATTGACAGACTGACGCACCTGTTTCAGGCACTTCACCCTCGTGGTTCTCCGTGCTCGGATCCTCCTCGTTGTCCTGTTTCGGCGGCTCTTCCTTGACAGGAGTTGCAGACTTCCTTTTTATGAATCTACTGAAGAATCGACTTATCGTTCCTTCTGAAATAAATGCAGAGCGAGAGTGCAACTGATGCGGGAATGTAGAATATGTGGTTTTATTTGAATGCACCATCAGAAGTGGCTTGGAGGTGATTTGCAAAGCAACGATTTTCCGGCTCGAAACGTACATATCCATAATGGAATGGCCCGCTCCGCAAATTTACGTTCCAGTGGTGCTCTGCTTCAAAAGGTGAGATATCCAGGCTTTCAAAGCGTTCGAACTACTGAGGCCGTTTTATTCTCGGGTTAACCTTATGTATAAATTGGCATCGTTTCATCAGCACAATATAACGCAAAGCTCACATGAGCAGTGGTAACCACACCCATCCTGACAAAATGAAACGTGAAATAGCTGTTACTGGTAATCTTGCCAGCGACATATTTCTCTGGCGATAAATTCCAGCGATGGCATTCCACGGATCGGCGTGCAATAGACTGGCGGTGCTCACTACCGCTATCATCTCCTGACATCGTGTCTGACAACGTGCTCAATTCACTTTGACGTTCCAAATGCTCTTTACGTCAGTTAATGACAAACTTTAGGTCGTGCAATTTTGCTTCAATGTGCTACTGGAATACCATCCTCATGACTAGATGCTCCACCCTCGTATATCATCCGTGAGCCCCTGATCGATTCGCTGGTTCGTGATCCTGCCCATCACGCTTCCACATCGCGAATAATCGAACACAGTGCAAGTCGGTTGCATCCGTGCAGCCCCAGATGCGAAATTTTCCCCCAATTTCCCAAGAGCAATGCCTAGTCCACCAGCTGACCTTTTCTATTTCCGGCCTTAGTCTGGTCATCGTCCTGGACTTCATCCTTTACATCATCATCGGCTCTTGCAGACTGAAACAGAATGTGGCGCTCATCATCATTGCATCATCACCTGCGAATATCGATGCAATGCGTTATTTATATATATATATATATATATATATATATATATATATATATATATATATATATATATATATATATATATATATCAGTGTGTGTGTGTGTGTATGTGAGTATGTGTGTGTGACGCAGCCTCCTGCCTGCATGACCGCCGACATCTTATCCGGTAAGTAGACCTTGCACAGTGCACACCAAGTCTCCAGCCGTATGACCAGCAGAAACTAGTGAGGTGACGAACTCTCACAAGGGGCCCCTCGCCCGGGAGCCTAAGAAACGTCACCATATGTCAGATAATGCCATCGCTTTGGCTACTTCCATGATAATAATATCTACTTGTCACGCCATCGTTGACCAACCGACCAATGACGACGGAACTAATAGCGTTTCGAACAGAACTAGCGTTCGACAGAACTAATCGCAAGGAGCAGGTGACGTTCGGAACAGAGTAGGCGTTGTTTGGGCGGTGTTTCGAGCATCACTAATAGCTTTTCGATCAGAACTAGCGGCGTTTCGGACAGATCTGGCAGAACTTGCGACAGGACTGCCAGCGTTAGGGAGAGCGGGCGACAATGTTTGGGAGAGGACTGGCGGCGTACGTAACAGTGCTGTCATCGTTTGGAAGAGAACTGGCGGCGTGTGGAGCAGCGCAGCGGCGCGAGGGACATCACCAGAGGGGCATCATCACCTCTCTCGGCTGCAGCTCCATCAGGGAGGACACCGACTGCAGCTCACAGGCGGCGCCGACCTGCCTCGGCGCCAGCTCCGGCTCGATGTGGTCCTCGTGTAGTGCTGGCGCCGGCGGCGGCCGCGGGGCATCTTTTAACGCCGGCAGGGACCGACCGAGCGGCGGCAGCGACACCTAGTGATCAAATATGAAACTAGTGTTGTTAAGAAGTGACACCAGGGAAATTTATGCTGGAGGCGCAATAGGTGTAAGATATAATAACAAAATATAGGTTGGTAATACCTACATAAGAAATGCAGATTTCTATGTAAAAATACTTCAGGGGGAAAGTTAGACTCCGCGCGCTCGAAATACCTACACATGCTCAAACGCATGTAGGCGTGTGCATGGCCTCGCCTAGGACAAATTGACTGCTGGGTAAGTAAATGTGTTTTTTTCCCAGAAATTCACTCGAATATCATTTACGCCATTCCTGAACGTCGCACGCTTATCATAGGTACCTGGCAAAATATGAATGCTGTCGTTCGTGCTGTCGAGGTTCAAGTCATGTGTCGTCAAAGTGGCTTACCTACACAGTCAGGGCTAAAAATATCTTACGAAGCCAGGGGGTTCAAGTCCTTATTTGCAAGGCAATCTTCAGATTCAATGGAGAAAATGACAAATTAACATTGGCAGGATACCAAGCCAAGTCGGTCCAGACGCTCCAGATCCATCAGGGATCTCCGGTCATGTCGACATTTATGCTGATAGCGAGGACACAGGCTTGACCAGGGCAGCAGTTCGCACTATTGCGAGGGCAAATATCTCTGCAGTTAACATGCTTTCCGACGCCCCGGGTTTATGCGGAAATAAAGAAACATTAGCACCTAATGTTTGGAATCAAGAAGTTGAAACTTAGTCCTTCCAGTTTTATGAACCATCACCCAAAGTTGGAGCTTTGTAAGGCGTCAAAGAAATAAAGTCTTTCAGAATCTGGAGCAATTGTCGAAATGACCCCGATTTACCGTAAGTGAACGACTAACTGCTGACGACAGTTTGAGCATTCGACCGAGACGTGTTTCCTCACGCCTCGTCCGTCTGCCTACATATCACGAGCACCGAGCGATATCCGTCAAATCTTCTCAGGATTGATGGATGTCACATATTTTACTCGTGGTGTATAATGTTTGCCAAAGGTCTAATTGATTTGCTTCAAGCAAAACAATCATGATTTTTGCATAAATGCTGGATGTTCTTAGTTTATAGATGTCAGTTGTCGTACTTGGATGCCATGTGAACAGCTGGAGACATATACAATCTTGAGCACAGGTAATTGTGTGCTGATTAGATGCTCCCGTGCGAACGCCGTTGCAGCTTCCTACCTCTTTATCTCGTCGTCGCCGTCTGGCGGCGTTGTTGACGTCATCCGAGGAGTGGCTGCCATTGGTCACCGGCGGCAGGTTCTCCAGCATCCTGGGTGACGTCAGTCGGTCCACCAGAACCATAGACTGACACCCGCCCAGAAATGCCTGCAACCATAACCATAGACTGACACCCACCCAGAAATGCCTGCCACCGGAACCATAGACTGACATCCACCCAGTAATGCCTGCAACCAGAACCATAGACTGACACCCGCCCAGAAATGCTTGCAACCAGACCCATAGCCTGACACCCACCCATAAATGCCTGCCACCAGAACCATAGACTGACACCCGCCCAGAAATGTCTGCAATCAGAACCATGGACTGACACCCATCCAGAAATGCCTGCAACCCAGTGAAAATTGGTCCACAATGTACTTTCTATGTATTTGTTATGGTGTTCGTCGTCTTCCAGTTAACTAATTGGCTAACTGAGCACTAATGAATTTGTAGCATTCAGGTAGTACAGCACTTATAAGTATTAAAGTCTGGTTGTATCTAAAAGCAATGTACTGGCTTCTCAAAACTAATTTGTGTTGTAAGGTTTTATGTCAACATAAAACTACTTTATGTTATACCTTGCAATGTTTAGGATAGAGAACTCAGTTATTATTTGGGTCTTATGCCAAGAACGACCGCATAGCAAGAAAAATGTGTTTTACTCAATGGGTAAGAAAGTCACCAAGGGCCAACCGAGGTCAGTGATACTGATGACCTCTGCGGTTGACGGGCAGGTCTTCTGGTGGGCGCATCAAAAGATAAGTAATGTAACTTCTGGTGACCTCTACTGAATCAGGTGACTCTACTGACCCCCGCAGATCCTGCGTGAGTGAGGTCATAGTGGCCTTCACAGTTGTATTTGTTCATGGAGGCAAACACTTGCGCTTCCAAGACCACCTATTAGGATGGGTTGAAGTGCGAGGAAATGACGGAAATCACCCATCGTATGCAAACACAACCAACTATGGAATTGCTCCATCGATTTTGCTTGTCGATCTTACCCAAATATTGACCAACTTTCCAGGTCAGTGCAATCTTACAATTGTCTTCCGAGGATAGCAATGGTTCCTTCCTTTTTAGAGGCACACATTGAATGACTTATGGTAGCCGTATTTTTTTAACTGGAATTATAAATATTTTGGTTGCAATCTACTATCAAAACTGGTAGGATCTCAATTTTTCACTCCGACACGTCGCTTTCGAGTTCGAGGATTCTAAAACTTGCAGTCTTTCTGAGGCGGTGTTGCTCGAGTTGATGACCGATAACAGCACTGGCACACATATGGGTGGCAGAGGTAACACTTATGAAAGGAGACGTCGTATTTGGTATGGTATCACGGTATGGGTATGGTATGCGTTGGGTATGGCTCGACAAAGCTGAGACAAACTTAACATTAGGGCTTTAGTGACGTGTGGAAGTTGGTAGGGCATAAGGCGCTCCAAGTTACCTTTGGGCATAAGATATGATATTGGCATGAGCCCTACCAATCTGAGACAAACTTAACATTAAGACTTTGATGATGTGTGCAAGCTGGTAGAGCGTTAGGTGCTCCGATATATCTTTGGCTTTCCCGATTCCAAAATAATCCTTGAACCGTTTTTGACGACCTTCACCACTACACCAGAGGTGTCGTCAGACATGGCAATTATTTGGGCTTAAGGGCGCGCCGACTACTCGGTCATTTGGCGCCCATGTATAAAAACCGAAAATCAGACACTTCTTGGAGCTTTGATGCCACCCTACTTGGCATGGAAGACAATAAGCAAGCTATGTCATGGTATCACTGACATGACCACGATCAGCTACTGTTTGTTTGGCATCCATATAGTGGCACTGACACGGTAACAGTAGCACACAATTATCCACGCGGTTCCGATTTCAACGGTTAATTGTGACTCCGAAGACCGATATCTAAAAAAAGTTATCGATTGACTTTATGTTTGCATTTGTCCCAAAGAAATCGCCAGGTGTCATTGAAAAGTGGACGAAGAAGTGGTGCGGCGCTCTCCACGGCTCAGTTTCCATTGATTGATCCACGGCTATTGATAGTTTCCAAATACGCGATGGGGCGGATTCTCCCCAGCCCAAGCCCCCAGAATCCCTCCCCCTCCAGCCAGCCAGCCCCCCCCCCACCCCCATGGCGTGTTAATCACTTTGGTGATTTATGGATCATCCTGTTGATATCAATGGAGAGGGAGAAGCCAATGAAGGAGAAGTGCGGCGCTAACCTTGTCGATGAGAAGCTGATCCGCTGGAACGGCAAGCTGCGGCACGAACACGTTGCTCTCCTCCTCGCCGGCACACAGTTTGCCATGCCTTGAGTCGCCGAACGTCAGCAGCCGGTTATCGTCTGATGGTAGAGTCAGCATTGTCAGGTCAGGCTAGGTCCAGGCCAGACCGGGCTATCGTCTGATGGTAGGGTCAACATTGTCAGGTCAGGTCAGGTCCGAGTCAGACCGGTTCGCTGTCTGGTCGGACGGAGGAACAATCTCAGGTGCAGGCTGTCATCACTAGCTTCTACGGGTGAAGGTTTCCATCACTAGGCTGTATTGGTGAAGGTTGCCATCACTAGGCTGTACGGGTGAAGGTTGCCATCACTAGGCTGTACGGGTGAAGGTTGTCATCACTAGGCTGTATTGGTGAAGGTTGCCATCACTAGGCTGTATTGGTGAAGGATGTCATCACTAGGCTGTACGGGTGAAGGTTGTCATCACTAGGCTGTATTGGTGAAGGTTGCCATCACTAGGCTGTACGGGTGAAGGATGCCATCACTAGGCTGTACGGGTGAAGGTTGTCATCACTAGGCTGTATTGGTGAAGGTTGCCATCACTAGGCTGTACGGGTGAAGGTTTCCATCACTAGGCTGTATTGGTGAAGGATATCATCACTAGGCTGTACGGGTGAAGGTTGCCATCACTAGGCTGTACGGGTGAAGGATGCCATCACTAGGCTGTACGGGTGAAGGTTGTCATCACTAGGCTGTATTGGTGAAGGTTGCCATCACTAGGCTGTACGGGTGAAGGATGCCATCACTAGGCTGTACGGGTGAAGGTTGTCATCACTAGGCTGTATTGGTGAAGGTTGCCATCACTAGGCTGTATTGGTGAAGGATGTCATCACTAGGCTGTACGGGTGAAGGTTGTCATCACTAGGCTGTATTGGTGAAGGTTGCCATCACTAGGCTGTACGGGTGAAGGATGCCATCACTAGGCTGTACGGGTGAAGGTTGCCATCACTAGGCTGTACGGGTGAAGGATGCCATCACTAGGCTGTACGGGTGAAGGTTGTCATCACTAGGCTGTATTGGTGAAGGTTGCCATCACTAGGCTGTATTGGTGAAGGATGTCATCACTAGGCTGTACGGGTGAAGGTTGTCATCACTAGGCTGTATTGGTGAAGGTTGCCATCACTAGGCTGTACGGGTGAAGGATGCCATCACTAGGCTGTACGGGTGAAGGTTGTCATCACTAGGCTGTATTGGTGAAGGTTGCCATCACTAGGCTGTACGGGTGAAGGTTTCCATCACTAGGCTGTATTGGTGAAGGATATCATCACTAGGCTGTATTGGTGAAGGTTGCCATCACTAGGCTGTACGGGTGAAGGATGCCATCACTAGGCTGTACGGGTGAAGGTTGTCATCACTAGGCTGTATTGGTGAAGGTTGCCATCACTAGGCTGTACGGGTGAAGGTTTCCATCACTAGGCTGTATTGGTGAAGGATATCATCACTAGGCTGTATTGGTGAAGGTTGCCATCACTAGGCTGTACGGGTGAAGGTTGCCATCACTAGGCTGTACGGGTGAAGGTTGTCATCACTAGGCTGTACGGGTGAAGGTTGTCATCACTAGGCTGTACGGGTGAAGGTTGCCATCACTAGGCTGTACGGGTGAAGGTTGCCATCACTAGGCTGTATTGGTGAAGGTTGCCATCACTAGGCTGTATTGGTGAAGGTTGCCATCACTAGGCTGTATTGGTGAAGGTTGCCATCACTAGGCTGTATTGGTGAAGGTTGCCATCACTAGGCTGTACGGGTGAAGGTTGTCATCACTAGGCTGTATTGGTGAAGGTTGCCATCACTAGGCTGTACGGGTGAAGGTTGCCATCACTAGGCTGTACGGGTGAAGGTTGTCATCACTAGGCTGTATTGGTGAAGGTTGCCATCACTAGGCTGTATTGGTGAAGGTTGCCATCACTAGGCTGTATTGGTGAAGGTTGCCATCACTAGGCTGTACGGGTGAAGGTTTCCATCACTAGGCTGTATTGGTGAAGGTTGCCATCACTAGGCTGTATTGGTGAAGGTTGCCATCACTAGGCTGTATTGGTGAAGGTTGCCATCACTAGGCTGTATTGGTGAAGGTTGCCATCACTAGGCTGTACGGGTGAAGGTTTCCATCACTAGGCTGTATTGGTGAAGGTTGCCATCACTAGGCTGTATTGGTGAAGGTTGCCATCACTATGCTGTACGGGTAAAGGATGGCATCACTAGGCTGTACGGGTGAAGGATGCCATCACTAGGCTGTATTGGTGAAGGTTGCCATCACTAGGCTGTACGGGTAAAGGATGTCATCACTAGGCTGTACGGGTGAAGGATGCCATCACTAGGCTGTATTGGTGAAGGTTGCCATCACTAGGCTGTACGGGTGAAGGTTTCCATCACTAGGCTGTATTGGTGAAGGTTGCCATCACTAGGCTGTACGGGTGAAGGATGGCATCACTATGCTGTACGAGTAAAGGATATCATCACTAGGCTGTACGGGTGAAGGTTTCCATCACTAGGCTGTATTGGTGAAGGTTGCCATCACTAGGCTGTACGGGTGAAGGATGCCATCACTATGCTGTACGAGTAAAGGATGTCATCACTAGGCTGTACGGGTGAAGGATGCCATCACTATGCTGTACGAGTAAAGGATATCATCACTAGGCTGTACGGGTGAAGGTTTCCATCACTAGGCTGTATTGGTGAAGGTTGCCATCACTAGGCTGTACGGGTGAAGGTTGTCATCACTAGGCTGTACGGGTGAAGGATGCCATCACTATGCTGTACGAGTAAAGGATGTCATCACTAGGCTGTACGGGTGAAGGTTTCCATCACTAGGCTGTATTGGTGAAGGTTGTCATCACTAGGCTGTACGGGTGAAGGATGCCATCACTATGCTGTACGAGTAAAGGATATCATCACTAGGCTGTACGGGTGAAGGTTGCCATCACTAGGCTGTACGGGTGAAGGATGCCATCACTAGGCTGTACGGGTGGAGGTTGCCATCACTAGGCTGTATTGGTGAAGGTTGCCATCACTAGGCTGTACGGGTGAAGGTTTCCATCACTAGGCTGTATTGGTGAAGGTTGCCATCACTAGGCTGTACGGGTGAAGGATGGCATCACTATGCTGTACGAGTAAAGGATATCATCACTAGGCTGTACGGGTGAAGGTTTCCATCACTAGGCTGTACGGGTGAAGGTTGTCATCACTAGGCTGTACGGGTGAAGGTTGCCATCACTGGGCTGTACGGGTGAAGGTTGCCATCACTAGGCTGTACGGGTGAAGGTTGCCATCACTAGGCTGTACGGGTGAAGGTTGCCATCACTAGGCTGTACGGGTGAAGGATGCCATCACTATGCTGTACGAGTAAAGGATATCATCACTAGGCTGTACGGGTGAAGGTTGCCATCACTAGGCTGTACGGGTGAAGGTTGCCATCACTAGGCTGTACGGGTGAAGGATGCCATCACTATGCTGTACGAGTAAAGGATATCATCACTAGGCTGTATTGGTGAAGGTTGTCATCACTAGGCTGTACGGGTGAAGGATGCCATCACTAGGCTGTACGGGTGAAGGTTGCCATCACTAGGCTGTACGGGTGAAGGATGCCATCACTATGCTGTACGAGTAAAGGATATCATCACTAGGCTGTACGGGTGAAGGTTGCCATCACTAGGCTGTACGGGTGAAGGTTGCCATCACTAGGCTGTACGGGTGAAGGATGCCATCACTAGGCTGTACGGGTGAAGGTTGCCATCACTAGGCTGTACGGGTGAAGGTTGCCATCACTAGGCTGTACGGGTGAAGGATGCCATCACTAGGCTGTACGGGTGAAGGTTGCCATCACTAGGCTGTATTGGTGAAGGTTGCCATCACTAGGCTGTACGGGTGAAGGATGTCATCACTAGGCTGTACGGGTGAAGGTTGCCATCACTAGGCTGTACGGGTGAAGGTTGCCATCACTAGGCTGTACGGGTGAAGGATGCCATCACTATGCTGTACGAGTAAAGGATATCATCACTAGGCTGTACGGGTGAAGGTTTCCATCACAAGGCTGTATTGGTGAAGGTTGCCATCACTATGCTGTACGGGTAAAGGATGTCATCACTGGGCTGTACGGGTGAGGGTTGCCATCACTAGGCTGTACGGGTGAAGGATGCCATCACTATGCTGTACGAGTAAAGGATATCATCACTAGGCTGTACGGGTGAAGGTTTCCATCACTAGGCTGTATTGGTGAAGGATGCCATCACTATGCTGTACGGGTACAGGATGTCATCACTAGGCTGTACGGGCGCAGGTTTCCATCACTAGGCTGTACGGGTGAAGGTTCCCATCACTAGGCTGTACGGGCGCAGGTTGCCATCACTAGGCTGTACGGGTGAAGGTTGCCATCACTAGGTTGTACGGGCGAAGGTTGTCATCACTAGGCTGTACGGGCGCAGGTTGCCATCACTAGGCTGTACGGGTGAAGGTTGCCATCACTAGGTTGTACGGGCGAAGGTTGTCATCACTAGGCTGTACGGGTGAAGGATGGCATCACTATGCTGTACGAGTAAAGGATGTCATCACTGGGCTGTACGGGTGAGGGTTGCCATCACTAGGCTGTACGGGTGAAGGATGCCATCACTAGGCTGTACGGGTGAAGGTTGCCATCACTAGGCTGTACGGGTGAAGGATGCCATCACTAGGCTGTACGGGTGAAGGATGCCATCACTAGGCTGTATTGGTGAAGGTTGCCATCACTAGGCTGTACGGGTGAAGGATGCCATCACTAGGCTGTATTGGTGAAGGTTGCCATCACTAGGCTGTACGGGTGAAGGTTGCCATCACTGGGCTGTACGGGTGAAGGTTGCCATCACTAGGCTGTATTGGTGAAGGTTGCCATCACTAGGCTGTACGGGTGAAGGTTGCCATCACTAGGCTGTACGGGTGAAGGTTGCCATCACTGGGCTGTACGGGTGAAGGTTGCCATCACTAGGCTGTATTGGTGAAGGTTGCCATCACTAGGCTGTACGGGTGAAGGTTGTCATCACTAGGCTGTACGGGTGAAGGATGTCATCACTAGGCTGTATTGGTGAAGGTTGCCATCACTAGGCTGTATTGGTGAAGGTTGCCATCACTAGGCTGTATTGGTGAAGGTTGCCATCACTAGGTTGTATTGGTGAAGGTTGCCATCACTAGGCTGTACGGGTGAAGGTTGCCATCACTAGGCTGTACGGGTGAAGGTTGCCATCACTAGGCTGTACGGGTGAAGGTTGTCATCACTAGGCTGTATTGGTGAAGGTTGTCATCACTAGGCTGTACGGGTGAAGGTTTCCATCACTAGGCTGTATTGGTGAAGGTTGCCATCACTAGGCTGTATTGGTGAAGGTTGCCATCACTAGGCTGTACGGGTGAAGGTTGCCATCACTAGGCTGTACGGGTGCAGGTTGTCATCACTAGGCTGTACGGGTGGAGGTTGTCATCACTAGGACGGCAGGGGTTGGCATCGCTAGTTGACGCGAGTACAAGGTCGGCGCAAGTAAGTCCTCGTCAGACAGATCGATGCTTCAGTGAGCAAATGCACGAGCGCGGGCCGACGACGCGACGGTACGGCCTCGACGCTCCGCCCACTGGCCAGTGACTAGTCAGCTGGCCATGGCGTGATCAATGAAACACGTACGCGCAGTGTTGACGCGATGGCACCGGCCGTGCATACATAACATATGTGCATAGGATATATAATATGTATGTATATACACACACACATACATATATATATATATATATATATATATATATATACACATACATAAATATATATATATATATATATATATATATATATATATATATATATATATATATAGATATCGATATATATATATATATCTATATATATATATATATATATATATATATATATATATATATCTATATATATATATATATATATATATATATATCAAGAAAGAGGTGGAGAGGCAGCCAGCTGACGGTGCTGTTGTCTCTCACCTGTGATTATTGCGGAGTGGCAGTGTCCGGTGGCAACATCCTTCGCCCTGACCTCACCCAGGGTCAGCTGGTGAGGCGTCAGGACGATGACCAGTCGGCTGCCCAGACCCAGCTGGCCCTGGCTGCCGGAGCCGAAGCACCACACCTGGCCCGACTCTGACGACAGAGCAGTTATCGTCAGAGGTGGCTGGTCGTGATGTCGGCGGGCGTCAGAGGTGGCTGGTCGTGATGTCGGCGGGCGTCAGAGGTGGCTGGTCGTGATGTCGGCGGGCGTCAGAGGTGGCTGGTCGTGATGTCGGCCGGCGTCAGAGGTGGCTGGTCGTGTTACCCGTGGGCAACAGAGGTCGCTGATCGTGATGTCGGCGGGCGTCAGAGGTGGCTGGTCGTGGTGCCGGTGAGCCGTATGTCCTCCCCGCCAAGATGGACATCGGAGATCGAGGCAGGCAGTTGGCAAAGGACTGACTGGACACGTGAAGAGCAAGAGAGCAGTGACGAGTTTGCAACTAACATGTCACCACCCGAGGAATTGACCTCAGCTCTGAGGGACTTGTGCTGCGTAAGGAATGATACACGTCCGATTTCAAAATTATAGAGAGGTTGAAGTTCTGTGTCAGTCGGGAATGTGACAGTTTAACAAACTGGGTGTCACGGTTAGCAAGCTGAGAACAAGGTAACAGCTGAGAAGACAAGAGAGCAAACTGACACACAGCAAGAGTATGATAGTCAAACAAGCTGAGAGAGAGATAACTGTTGCGTGAGCTAAGCAGGGATAATACGGTGGCTTAGTGAAAGCAAGGTCTCATGAGGGTCAAGACACTATATGACTGAGGTGTACACTGTACAGTAAAGAAGGAGAAGAATGTAAAGAAAGGCGCCACAATGAGCCTCCAAGTTATTCGAGCTCGTCATGGAGGGATGGCAATTGGACAATAAACTGGCATGCACGTGGTTTACTATTGTCTGCCAAATTCGAGTGTCAAATTAAGTCTGGATTGAAAAATTGGGTCAACTGCGGGCATGCAATCTAAGATTTGGATCAACGAACCTTCCTCGGAGAACTATCGGGAGACAAACCGCACTTGCTGGCAATATTGGAGGGACATATCGTCTGCGTCATCCTGTTCCCCACCAAGTCACAACTGTACCGCCAGGCAGGAGTGAGGCAGAGTACCTTAGGACCCCAGACGACACCGGTGGCCCTGACGGACACCACCTCTACACTAGCCGGCGGGGAAGCACTCTAACAAGGCAGGAGGTGAGTACCTTATGACCCTCAGACGACACCGGTGGCCCTGACGGACACCACCTCTACACTGACCGACGGGGAACTACTCGAACAAGGCAGGAGGTGAGTACCTTATGACCCTCAGACGACACCGGTGGCCCTGACGGACACCACCTCTACACTGGCCGGCGGGGAAGCACTCGAACAAGGCAGGAGGTGAGTACCTTATGACCCTCAGACGACACCGGTGGCCCTGACTGACACCACCTCTACACTGGCCGACGGGGAACTACTCGAACAAGGCCGCCGTCGTCGTACCAACGAAGCCCGCTGACAGACCGACTTCCAGCGTCGCTGCGCCGAGCGCCGGACGGCTCGGCCATCTGACGGACGTGGGAGGGGGAGGGGGAGGGGGAGGGGGCATTGATCCGCATCGGGTGGCAGACAACTACCACTCCACAGTGAGTCGATTACTATGTACTTACGATGTACTGGCGTCGCTCCTCGCCAGGTGGCGGCCGGCGGGGTTATCCCCACCTGCATGGCGCGCCGTCGAGCACAGTTCGGAGAGCGACGCCAATGTCCCGTCAGAAGAAAACCCGCAATTTATAAATATAGCTGTCCATTAATGATCTCAAAGGAATGCGGGGAGCATTTCCAACATCCAACGTTCAATGACTCCCAAAGTTAATAGCCTCCAAAGCTAACAGCCTCCAAGGATCGTACCGTCCGAAACGCGGAATAAAGTCCAAAACGTCTTGCTATGACGCCGTCACAATTTTCCAATGTCCATAACGTCCAGCGAATTGTTTTGTGTTGTCCAAGAAAGGCGGGCTGAATAGTTCCATATCATCGTTCGTACAGGTGCTTACGGGCGGCGTGGTGTAGGTCGGACAGAGTTGTCTCAAGATGTCAACATCTAAGCGATCCATCCGGTCTGCACACAGCTGCAACCAGTGGTACAGGAACAGTATTACCGGGCTCCGTTCTAGGTCCACTTCTCTTTGCGGACAGCATTGAGGTAGGGCTGAGAAATCTGGTATTTAAGTTTGCTATTGACGTCAAGCTGGTAGGAATGGCTACTAATGGTGATTAATCTAGCAATAATTACCTAGATTTAGAGGATCTAGAGGTGGACTGATAAATAGCAGGTGTATTTCAGCTACGATATGTGTAAATTTGTGCATCTGGTGTCTGGAGGTGTGGCGCATAAATAATTGGAGGCAACCTAACTGAATGCTATTGAGGAGGAAACTATTTAGGAGTGTTAGTTTCAAGAGACCTTAGAGAAGAAAAGCAATGTAGCTCAGCTAAGAACAGGACAATTAAAAGGTTGGAATAATTAATAGAAGTGATATATATAAAAGCAAGGAAGTGATGAAAAATTGTACTTTGCCTATGTGCGACCTCACTTGGAAAATGTATGCAGACATTGGGCCCTTCCATAGAAGCGGATATAGATATGCTATGAAGAGTGCAGCGAAAAGCCTCTAGACCTATCAGTAGACTAGACAATCTAGAATATGGGGAGAGGCTTATGACATTGATGTGTGCTCACTCAAGCATTGGAAAGGTGATATGTTGATATGCTTACATTAGTAAAATTTTGTGTTTTTATTTTATTTTTGTATATAAAATATCATTCTGAATGATGCCTTCTATTCAGGAAATCACATAGGGAATGTCGATTGAGGCTAAGCAAGTATAGGACCAGAACAGCTAAACACTAACAAGTTTTCAGGTAAAGGGTGGTTCATCGGTGGTGTAGGCTGCCTGATGATGTAGTAAAAAGTCGGTCATTGAATGTATTTGAAATAGGGTGGATAAATTATTCAATTCAAGAATCATATTTTTAATTCTGAATTGTCAAGCAGGTGGATGCAATTGCAGTGAATGAACTGCCAGTGATGGTCGTAGGTGTTTTAGATCACGATTATAAGTGGATAATTATGCTAGTAACAAGTGAGCGTGGCAATGAATTCAAAACCGGCCTTTGGGCATGTGATGCTGAAGGGATTGACCACGGTAGCATAATGTGGTCGGTAATTCCTTTGGAATTCAGGACATAACATTGATTGGGGAGCTTCAACCTCTTTTTCATCTGCTTATATTATTTTCCGTTTCTAGGCTTAACCACGATGGCCCCTCAAGCTCTTAATATGCCTCAGAACTTTTTGACTTCCCCAAAGTTTGGGAGGAGGAGCAAGAGCCGTTCTGAGGTCGATTTTTTCCGTGTACTGCCCATGAGGTCATTGTTAAGCTTGTCCAATGTTTGGAGGGGCGGCGCTGCTCCTTCTACTCCCTTCGCCTCGCGGTTCTACGTCCATGCTTGCAACATCGTCCCCTATTGTGCTTAAAAATGGCTCCTGAGGCCGCATGTATCGAGCTTCGTTGGTCTTCCTCACATGTCCTGGCATCTCCCATGTTGTGCCAGCGGTTTTCGGTGAGCAGACATATCGGACTTCAGTGGAGATTCATGACGAATATAGACAAATAAAAAATGTGTTGTAGTGCCTGTAATAGCACTTGTAATAACGATGCATTAAATATTGTTGGTCCATACAAGAAGGTCAAGGCTTGTGTGAAGATCAAGACTCAGGACGTAATATGTCTGCTCCGGTAACCTAGCTGTGCGTCATAGCAATTGACAGGAGCCCGTTTGGCCGACCCATGTCCACCATACCGACAAACCACGCACCAATCCCTTCCTCCCATCACACCGCTTCTGACCCCGAAACGGTCTGTCTGTCCATTACAAGACCACGTCTTGCGGCGACTCGGTCCCAACAAAGCATTTCTATTTCTCCTGTCATCTGGTGTCTGACCACTCTCGCCGGTATCCAGAGACCCGAGGCGTTCACCACGGCCAGCCGCAGGTACGCACCCAGCAGGAGCAGGGTGTGCTGGCCGCCGCAGGCCACCTTGGCCACGTCGCTGAGTCCCCGCACCAGCGTGGGTCGGCTGCGGTCCTCCCGGTCACCGAGCCCCAGCTGGCCCTCGTCGTTCTCACCAAACGTGAACAGCTCGCCGGCAGCTGTCAATAGCCACAGGTACAGAGGATGCAGCAGACAGGGTTATTATGCAATTTAGTACATGCATACATACATGCATACATACTTATATATACTACTATATGTATATATATATATATGCAGGGTTATTATGCAATGTAGTACATGCATAAATACATGCATACATACTTATATATACTACTATATATATATACATATACTATATATATATATATATATAGGTATATATATATATATATATATATATATATATATATATATATATATATATATATATGTATATATATATATATATATATATATATATATATATATATATATATATATATATATATATATATATATATATATATATAATTATTATTATTCTTATTATTCTTAGTATACATTAAGTTTCCAGATACAAAGCCAGATAAAGGTATTTACAGATAGCATATCTTGTGGATAAAGTACCATAAATAGATCGGGAGGCTTAACGTCGGTCACCCCTCTCCAGCCAATCGTCTAGCCTGACCGTAGTCGCCGCATTAGAGTATTTACCGGTGACGAACGCGGTGTGCCGATATCCGCAACTAACGTTCACAATTTCCTCATCAGATGGCAGCAGGGTCGGCACGCAGGCTCCTGGTGAGTCCCCGAGGCCACACTGTCCCTCCGCGTTGCTTCCCCAAGTGAACAGGCGGCCGTCTCCTGTTGTAGTCAACACCACATCACATTAGCTATGGAACATTAGGGTGGCTGAGAATGAAGCGATATTTCGCCAGACGTCTATGAAAGGAGCTTTCCAACTGCCTATGAAGTAGGAGTGTGGCTATGTCCATGCGAGTGTCGTGCACCTTTGCCATTGCTTGAGAGACGTATTCATTTCTGAACTGGGCAATAAGACTGAACATAATACCTGGTTGTGATTCTGACTGAACATATTATCGGAACATAATATCTGAATATAATATCTTAACTGGGCGATTAGATTGGGCGTACATCAATGGAGACAACGCGAATCCAGACGGAGCCGCCAGAGCGGAGATGCATGCGAGTAGGACACGAATTGCCCGCCGCATTAGCCGTGTACATGCCTTTTGCTTGTGACGAGCGGGAGATTGGAATGGAAGAAGTTTCCTAAGATTAATTACTTGGTGTTGGGGAGTTCGGAGCTGAGTTCCTGGTTTCGCATATAGGTAATTTCTGTGCCTGGGTAGAGCCAGTGGCCTACCGAAAGAGGGGCAAAGGGGACAGTGCCCTTTTGTCCCACAATCCCTGAGAGACTGTTGGGGCCCCCAAGAATGTCGCCCGGGTACAGAAAAATTGTGCCGGACTGCTTAAAAATCCCGCTGGGCCCCCAAGGATCGCACCGAAGCCCATGAAAAATAATCACATTGGGGTCCCAAGAAGTCGAGCAGAGGCCGCTGAAAATGACTGGGCCAAACAAATTGCAACGAGGCCCCTGAAAATTACATTGGGGGCCCCCAAAAGCGTTTCATGGCTCCCAAAAATGACCCTGTCTGGTGTTGCCAAAAAGTGGGACCGGGGCCTTGAAAATACCATTCGGGCCCCAAAAAGTCGCGCCGGGCCCCATTAAAATCACGCTGGGGGCCAAGAAGTACTGCGGTGGTCATCGAGAATGACGCTGGGGGACCCAAAAAGACTGGCCCGGCCCCAAAAATCACGCTGGGGGCTCAAAAATTCGAGCCGGGGGACCCTAAAATAACGCTGGGATTCCCCCAAAAAAGTCATGCGGTGACCCTTGAAAATCACGATGGTTGCCCCAAAGAGACCGACTGGGCCCCTGAAAATCACGCTAGGGGCCTGAAAGGTCGGGGCATGCCCATGTGCCATGTCCCCGCTCTTTGCATGACCGGTGGGCGTGGCACTCTTTGCTCCTGGATCCGCCGCTTATGAGACCTGTATATTGTGTGATGTGATTTGAATTGTGTACCTGATGTCCTCAGCGGTTGGTGTGATGTTTCGCACATAATGCACGATATCGTTTACGGTTAATCTCTTATTCCATTCCATCATGTATACAGCATATATTTTTGGCTTACCATCTGCCTTGTTTTTGTCATGGGCTAATGCAAATGTGGAAAAGGAATATTAAGTGTCCGGAAGCAACGCATAACAATTTACAATTTGTTTCCGCCTGGGTGTAATTTCCCAACCAATTTATCCAATTTTATATTTGAACTACCATCACCTGTGCATGTAGTGTTAGCTTTCCAGACTTAGCTTCGACCGGGGATCTCAACATTGCGCACACGGACAGGTCAGAGGCGGATCCAGAAATTTCCATGGCGACACTCATCTGGGGGAGGGGAGGGGGAAGGCGACATTTCCTCGGAGGACCGCCGCTGCGAAAGTCCCTGGAAGTGCGTATTTTCCTGAATGTCTGCTGAGAGGAGGGATGTGTGTACCCGACCGTCCTGAAAATGGCACCGTTTACCCACAAGAGGGCGCATTTCCCCTCAGTGCAGCGTCTTCGGCTGAAAATTGAGCGAGGGGGTTCGTTGCACTCTATGTAGTATTATCAGACAGGTACTTCGGTGAGCCTCCCAGTGCCTCTCAGTGCCGCCCTGGCCGGCCGCCGCACCGACCTACCAGGATACAATTGATCATGTAAGCGAGCAGCTTGGCGCGGCTGAAACGTTCGGTACATATAGTACCGGATCCGATCCGTGTACTATATGTACCGTACGTTTCAGAGAAAACAGCGGCGCTGTTTTCTTTGGCACTGTTCTCTGGTTGAGCGCTGTTGTGATTTTTGTACTCATTTGAACATGGATGTACGTGGAACATGGATGGATGTAATCGAAATAATATTATAAATACTTTGTGTTTGATCAAAGAGAGTATATTGTGAACCATTTAAGTTACCTAATGAACTAAGAATGTTCTGAGTTATCGCTTCCTATCTCACTTATCCGGGTTTTTAGAATGCGTCTTACCTCTATCAGTCAACAAACGCCGACAACATCTGTACATATGTGCATGGATTTCCCAACCAAACCTGCTGTTTGTCTTAGAGTTCTTGTTACTGTGTCAAGCCGTGGGCATTTTCAACACAAACAAAAACAAAAAGGAAAGTCTGTAATCTGGTCTGCTCCAGACACATGCTGATGTAATGGCACCACAATAATTGCGCGAAAAATATCGTCCAGAACTGCATTTTGCCAGTATTTTTTCTTGACCTGTCACATTGTGCATTGGAATGGCTTAAATCCTTATTGAGATGGCTCAAAAGAAAGTTGGAGTTGCTTGCGTCATCCCAAAGGTATGCAAAACGACACCCATGCACGTGTTTTAACCACGATGCTCCCTTTATCCACGGCCCAACAGTTTTCCGATTAAAAAGGCCGACTGGAACAGCTTTGCTGAGCAATGTTTGTGTACATGTGCAGACTGAATTAGTATGTAAGCATGTTAGCACAGCTATCATTCCTGCGGCGAAACAAAATCTTTCACAAGGCAAAGGTATTCACAAACAGTGTTTCTCCGGAAAAAAGTACCATCCTGGGCTTCTGCCAGTGACCCCGAGCATGGCCAGGCGATTGATGGTTCTCATGCTATCTGCAATCAGTTTGCTAAAGAGGTCTCAGGTCTTCCCGCTTCCACAAATTATTCTGCTGCATTCCAACAGCATATATCCACCGAAGGTGTCATGCCACCATTCCATTCTGTGAATCTCGAAACATACAGACGCCGACCCTATTTCTCTGAGCTGCAGTGTGCATTTGCGTCGTCTGGTTCTTCTTGCGTTGGTTCTGGTGGTGAATACTAACAATGTAAACGGCATCTTCCTCACTTATAACTGTTCACCCTTCTATTCTCCTTTAATCAGCTCTGGACAAATAATTTCATATATATATATATATATATATATATATATATATACTTCTCATCCTCCAGAGTGTGATAATTCCTAAACCAATCCTTCTTATGTCAGGGAAAGTCGAGCATGATCCATTTTCGTATCGTTCAATACAGCTTACGTCTTGCCTAAGTAAGATATATGAGCAGATGATTACTAAACGACTCGCATGGTATGACGAGGAACATAAATTACTGTATCAGGTAAAATGGTTTAATCTAGTGTATTTTTGGTTGCCAAGGGCCCCCCCCCCCCCCTTGCTGCGCCTCTGTACGTCACAATGCTGGACACTGTAGAATCAGAGAACGACTATATACTTCTGTGCACTGAGGAAAAGATCGCATACAGTGTGCTAAATTGTGTGCTGATGTACCCCAGGTGGCCCAATTGTGCAGTATTAGTTTAGCTGATTATATATAAGCAAATATATCTGAATGAACTGGAGAATCGCTTCCCAGAACTGTCGCCAGGCTTCACTTGATCGATTCTTTGCGGCATAGCGCTGCATTTGGATTAAATTGGTTGAGTATAATGGACAGTTCAGCAGATATTCAATGGCTTGAGGCGTACAATGGCTGCATAGACGAGCTGGTCCATCTGTTATCAAATGGCAAAAAGCTATGTTTTGTAACCTAAGTCCTAGTTGGAGTACCCGTGAAACGGGGAATAGATGATGTTATCTGCTCCCATTGCTTCTGTAGATAGGTCTTGTAACAAGAGTGAAGATTCGAAAGAATGCCATAGAGAGGAATAGGGAAAGACTCTGGTGGGCTTAAATGAAGATTTGTTTTGGCCGGCGCATCCGCTGTTTCGCTGCCGACGCCACCGTATGACCTGGGGCCCAGGGAAACTGAGTGTTATTTTCCGGAATACTATGCAATTGGTTTTGAATATTTTCAGTCATTGTGTGAGATATATTGTGGTATTTAGCTATCCCCTGAAAGACTGATTGCGAATCGGAGCAAACAACTGCGCTGGGAATGTTATGGTGCGTTATATATTGCAAACATTGGCTTATTGATCTAATTCCGATGAGAAAACCGTCATTATATTTGGAGCCGTCGGTGCTGCGCAACATCTGGTCAACAAATGCTGCACCAGTTTCACCGTCTCCACGTGATCCATCTGCGAAGATGGCAAACGAAT
Organism: Ashinkailepas kermadecensis; assembly: GCA_034440615.1. Taxonomy (NCBI): domain Eukaryota; kingdom Metazoa; phylum Arthropoda; class Thecostraca; family Neolepadidae; genus Ashinkailepas; species Ashinkailepas kermadecensis. The sequence goes on along the minus strand of JAOTOM010005012.1, from coordinate 126,842 downwards.
GGAGTGTCGCCCGTGGTTTCCCAGTGAGTTTTTCCACTGGTTACCAGTGAGTGTCGGCCCTGTCTACCAGTGAGTGCCACTCCTGGGGACTAGTGAGAGTCGCCCGTAGTTTACCTGTGTCAGCCCTGTCTACCAGTGAGTGCCACCCCTGGGGACTGGTGAGTGTCACCCATGGCTTACCTGTGTCAGCCCTGTCTACCAGTGAGTGCCACCCCTGGGGACTGGTGAGTGTCACCCGTGGCTTACCTGTGTCAGCCCTGTCTACCAGTGAGTGCCACCCCTGGGGACTGGTGAGTGTCACCCGTGGCTTACCTGTGTCAGCCCTGTCTACCAGTGAGTGCCACCCCTGGGGGATAGTGAGTGTCACCCGTGGCTTACCTGTGTTATCCCTGTCTACTAGTGAGTGCCACCCCTGGGGAAAAGTGAGTGTCAGCCGTGGTTTACCTGTGTCAGCCCTGTCTACCAGTGAGTGCCACCCCTGGGGACTGGTGAGTGTCACCCGTGGCTTACCTGTGTTATCCCTGTCTACTAGTGAGTGCCATCCCTGGGGACTAGTGAGTGTCACCCGTGGTTTACCTGTGTCAGCCCTGTCTACCAGTGAGTGCCACCCCTGGGGACTGGTGAGTGTCACCCATGGCTTACCTGTGTCAGCCCTGTCTACCAGTGAGTGCCACCCCTGGGGACTGGTGAGTGTCACCCGTGGCTTACCTGTGTTATCCCTGTCTACTAGTGAGTGCCACCCCTGGGGACTAGTGAGTGTCAGCCGTGGTTTACCTGTGCCAACCCTGTCTACCAGTGAGTGCCACCCCTGGGGACTGGTGAGTGTCACCCGTGGCTTACCTGTGTTATCCCTGTCTACCAGTGAGTGCCACCCCTGGGGACTGGTGAGTGTCACCCATGGCTTACCTGTGTTATCCCTGTCTACTAGTGAGTGCCACCCCTGGGGACTAGTGAGTGTCAGCCGTGGTTTACCTGTGCCAACCCTGTCTACCAGTGAGTGCCACCCCTGGGGACTGGTGAGAGTCGCCCGTAGTTTACCTGTGTCAGCCCTGTCTACCAGTGAGTGCCACCCCTGGGGACTGGTGAGTGTCACCCGTGGCTTACCTGTGTTATCCCTGTCTACCAGTGAGTGCCACCCCTGGGGACTGGTGAGTGTCACCCGTGGCTTACCTGTGTTATCCCTGTCTACTAGTGAGTGCCACCCCTGGGGACTAGTGAGTGTCAGCCGTGGTTTACCTGTGCCAACCCTGTCTACCAGTGAGTGCCACCCCTGGGGACTGGTGAGTGCCACTCCTGAGGACTAGTGAGTGTCACCCGTGGTTTACCTGTGAGTGCGGCTGTGTGTGCCACGCCTGCCTCCAGCTGAACAGCGCGACCCGTCCAGGCGGTGACCTCAGCTAGGGTCGACTCGGTGTGACCCAGGCCCAGCTGACCGTCCTGGTTCAGACCGAACGCGAACAGCCGGCCATTCGCTGCAGCACGACTCATGAGGTTTAGCCTCAGTCTCAGTCTCAGTTTGAGTCTCAGCTTCAATCTTAGTCTCAGTCTCAGTCTCAGTCTCAGTCTCAGTCTCAGTCTCAGTCTCAGTCTCAGTCTCAGTCTCAGTCTCAGTTTCAGTCCAGGAAAGATTAATCATGCACTCAGCTTTGACTCGAGTTGCAAACGTCGGGATCGGGATGGTGTAGGACACTGCGACTTGCATGGAGTTCCAGTGCCACTACATGATGTGACCTAGCATGAACATTTGTGAAAATTGGCGGGAAAAATTGCCCACAGATGAAACATATACAACACATCTCGAGAGTAAAGTAGCATCACTACCGCTCTACCTCGTAGAATGGAACCCTACGTAGTCAGCTCACACACCAGCTATTTTACCTAGCATAGCTCTACTCGTGTTTATGAAGAGGTATAAATTATTAATGTACTGGCATGTACACATCACGCTAGTAGTTGTAGTAGCTGACCAAGTTTTGGGAACCAAGTTAACCATATTGGCACTGCCTGGGAGCATGGACTGCACAATTGATTTGTGCCCCTAATAACTCCATGATTGGCGTCCCTTACGCACGCCCTTGCAAAGCAGTGTATTTTGTGTGTCAGTGACGCAGAGGTAGGTGTGCGCTGTTCTTACCCGTGCCGACCACCGTATGCGACTTGCCACACCCAACCAGCGTGCATTGCTCCGACTTCAAAGCTGGAACAGAAAAGAACGTGTGCTAGCTCCTAAGTAGTCGATGGAACACCTGAGCTGTGCTTGATTCATGCTATCGCATACCAATGCAGCAGGGAGTGTACTCAATAAACCCAGTTGGGAATTCTGACCGTTGTGGTTGCAGGAGATGATCAAGAGGTGGTCAAAGGATCTGTCTGATCACCGGATGTCGCTCTTACCATCTCGAGTAGAGCCGTCGACAGTTTGCATCTGCATTGCCCTTCGAAGCGGCCAAGTGTCCGATTTTTGTCATGCACCCTCATGTAAAATAAAAACGCCTATTACACTCAGCCACACGGGAACTGTCTTAGAGTGTGGGGAGGTGGCAAGAGCCATTTTGAAGTCGATTCTTTCCATGCAACACCCACAGGGTCAATGATTCAACGTCGGTGGGAAGGGGGGGGTGGAGGATGCTGCTCCCTCTGCATAAATTTTATCATGCATACAACACGCTTTTAGAAAATGGCACCGAAATAAATTTTACGATGAGTGAGCACTATTTTCCTATCATCTCACCATTCTTTGCACTCGCACTATCTCTACTATCTAACTCTCTTTGCACTAGCTTCATTGGGCCGCTTGCTATTTGTGCGCTGCCTTCCATCTCACTAATTATTGTGTAGCACTAGCCTAGTCGCACTAGTCCAGGTGATACTCTAGCTCTTTCCTTACGGGCTGTTTTGACACGAGACCCAACTGCTCATTCTGATTGCCCAGCATAGCTGGACGTGAACGACGAAATCTTCCGCTGTAAGCTATTTGGTAGAACTTAAAAGAACGACGGATTTGTTATTCGGGACAAGCAACTTTACTAAGTTGGCGAGTACTAAGTACTAACTTTACTAACTTTACTTTACTAAGTTGCCGTAGAAGTTTACTGGGCACTGATGGTGCGAAGTGCGAAAATAAAGCCGCACTTGAACCAAGCCTCATGACGCCGGACGGCGAAGATAAGACCGCACCTGACCCGAACACTACCTGGTGACGCCGGCCGGTGTCAGGGTGCGACACACCGGCGGACGCCGTCACCTGCCGCACCTGACCCGAACACCACCTGGTGACGCGGCGTTACCTCTGACGCAGCTGGGTCGTGTCACCGCCCTCGTGTGTCCCAGCCCCAGCTGGCCGAACTCGTTGGCGCCGAACGTGAACACTCGATGCGACTCTGGAAGGGCCGACACATTCATCACCCGACCGTGCACACGCTGTCACCACTGCTGGCCTCGGGCGGGGGATCAGGTGTGAACACACTGTCACCACTGCTGGCCTCGGGCGGGGGATCAGGTGTGAACACACTGTCACCACTGCTGGCCTCGGGCGGGGGATCAGGTGTGAACACGCTGTCACCACTGCTGGCCTCGGGCGGGGGATCAGGTGTGAACACACTGTCACCACTGCTGGCCTCGGGCGGGGGATCAGGTGTGAACACACTGTCACCACTGCTGGCCTCGGGCGGGGATCAGGTGTACACGTGTCGTCACCACTGCTGGCCTCGGGCGGGGGATCAGGTGTGAACACGCTGTCACCACTGCTGGCCTCGGGCGGGGGATCAGGTGTGAATACACTGTCACCACTGCTGGCCTCGAGCGGGGGATCAGGTGTGAACACGCTGTCACCACTGTTGGCCTCGGGCGGGGGATCAGGTGTGAACACACTATCACCACTGCTGGCCTCGGGCGGGGGATCAGGTGTGAACACGCTGTCACCACTGCTGGCCTCGGGCGGGGGATCAGGTGTGAACACGCTGTCACCACTGCTGGCCTCGGGCGGGGGATCAGGTGTGAACACACTGTCACCACTGCTGGCCTCGGGCGGGGGATCAGGTGTGAACACACTGTCACCACTGCTGGCCTCGGGCGGGGGATCAGGTGTGAACACGCTGTCACCACTGCTGGCCTCGGGCGGGGGATCAGGTGTGAACACACTGTCACCACTGCTGGCCTCGGGCGGGGGATCAGGTGTGAACACACTGTCACCACTGCTGGCCTCGGGCGGGGGATCAGGTGTGAACACGCTGTCACCACTGCTGGCCTCGGGCGGGGGATCAGGTGTGAACACACTGTCACCACTGCTGGCCTCGGGCGGGGGATCAGGTGTGAACACGCTGTCACCACTGCTGGCCTCGGGCGGGGGATCAGGTGTGAACACGCTGTCACCACTGCTGGCCTCGGGCGGGGGATCAGGTGTGAACACACTGTCACCACTGCTGGCCTCGGGCGGGGGATTAGGTGTGAACACACTGTCACCACTGCTGGCCTCGGGCGGGGGATCAGGTGTGAACACGCTGTCACCACTGCTGGCCTCGGGCGGGGGATCAGGTGTGAACACACTGTCACCACTGCTGGCCTCGGGCGGGGGATCAGGTGTGAACACGCTGTCACCACTGCTGGCCTCGGGCGGGGTATCAGGTGTGAACACACTGTCACCACTGCTGGCCTCGGGCGGGGGATCAGGTGTGAACACACTGTCACCACTGCTGGCCTCGGGCGGGGGATCAGGTGTGGACACACTGTCACCACTGCTGGCCTCGGGCGGGGGATCAGGTGTACACGTGTCGTCACCACTGCTGGCCTCGGGCGGGGGATCAGGTGTACACGTGTCGTCACCATTGCTGGCCTCGGGCGGGGGATCAGGTGTGAGCACACTGTCACCACTGCTGGCCTCGGGCGGGGGATCAGGTGTACACATGTCGTCACCACTGCTGGCCTCGGGCGGGGGATCAGGTGTGAACACACTGTCACCACTGCTGGCCTCGGGCGGGGGATCAGGTGTACACATGTCGTCACCACTGCTGGCCTCGGGCGGGGGATCAGGTGTACACATGTCGTCACCACTGCTGGCCTCGGGCGGGGAATCAGGTGTACATGTGTCGTCACCACTGCTGGCCTCGGGCGGGGAATCAGGTGCACACATGTCGTCACCACTGCTGGCCTCGGGCGGGGGATCAGGTGTACACATGTCGTCACCACTGCTGGCCTCGGGCGGGGAATCAGGTTTGCACAATATACAGCAAACGCATTCCAATCACAAAACCTTATGATAATTATGTTCGGTTGTGTGCATATCAGAAGGCGAGAGGAAGGTTTTCTTGCATACGGGACAATGCAAAGTGTATTCAAGGAATTTGGGAAATAAATACTGAAATACGGCTTTTCCTCATCTATAATTTCTATTTTATAATTTCCCCACGCCTACCAGAACTCGTCCATTAATTGTAGTGGTGATGTCAGCATGGCCACCCAAATTCCAAGCTATCTCTTTATACATCTTGCAATACAATTGTTATCTCTGATTTGTTCCCAACACACGCCCACATTTTTTAATATTTTATCCTGTATAGAAGCTGTTTGGTTTGAGTTCATGCGCTTTCATTCGTATCCTTCGTTACGGATTGATCTTGATTTCAGTAGTTATTCTTACCACTGTTAATCATCGGAGAAGCATGCAAATTGACCATGGGTTACAGCTTGCATTTAATTTCAATAACACACTTTGCATATAATTTCACAAGTTTCTCCCTGAGAGCTTTCGCGGGATATGTGGTATCCCTAAGCTAAACCAAAATCTTGAATGTCTGTTTGAAGTGCCCAATGAATGAGTTCAGTTCGGGGAAATGCCCCGTCTGGTAAATGTTTGCGTTTCGTGCAGTTTTTTTTAAAGCGAAGGTGCGGGGATTAGTAAGCTAAACTTCTTTTCATTCATATCTTCTCATTTGCCGTGTCGAATATTCTGGGAGAAAGTTTCTGTATCATTCCTTGCATGGTGTTATCCCGCGCGTGGCGTGCTTTAGATCGACAGTACCATTCTTCGCTTCTGAAATACCTCCTACGAAATATAAATATGGATCGCATTGTGGTTGTCCAATTTAATAATAACACCGACCATTCCATTCATGAATCTTGTTTTCCTATGTTCAGTACCACACACCTAACAGCACCTTACATAACCCTGCCATATTACCTTCATGTTTAACCTGTGGGCGCGAATGATCAACCCTGGTCGAAGCGCCACTAACCTGCAATCACCGCAGTGTGCTCGTCACCGCATGAGCACGCCACGATCCGGTCGTGCTTGATCCAAAATTGGGACGCCTGGTTCTCGGCGAACCGACTCCGTCCAAAGGTCAGCACGGCCCCCTCCGCTGTGAGAGGATGGGTGGGTGGTCAGTACAGCCCCTCCTCTGTGGCTAGGTGGGTCGTCAGTACAGCCCCTCCTCTGTCGGTAGGTGGGTCGTCAGTACAGCCCCTCCTCTGTGGGTGAGTGGGTGGGTGGGTGGGTCGTCAGTACAGCCCCTCCTCTGTGGGTAGGTGGGTAGTCAGTACATGCCCTCCTCTGTGGATGGGTGGGTCGTCAGCATAGGCCCTCCTCTGTAGGTGTGCGAGTCGTCAGTACAGGCCCTCCTCTGTGGATGGCTAGGTGGGTCGTCAGTACAGCCCCTCCTCTGTGGGTGGGTGGGTGGTGGGTCGTCAGTACAGCCCCTCCTCTGTGGGTGGGTGGGTCGTCAGTACAGCCCCTCCTCTGTGGGTGGGTGGGTCGTCAGTACAGGTCCTCATCTGTGGGTGGGTGGGTCGTCAGTGCAGGCCCTCCTCTGCGGGTGGGTGGGTCGTCAGTACAGCCCCTCCTCTGTGGGTGGGTGGGTGGGTGGGTCGTCAGTACAGCCCCTCCTCTGTGGGTGGGTGGGTCGTCAGTACAGGCCCTCCTCTGTGGGTGGGTGGGTGGGTGGGTGGGTGGGTGGGTCGTCAGCACAGACCCTCCTCTGTGGGTGGATGGGTCGTCAGTACAGGCCCTCCTCTGTGGGTGGGTGGGTGGTCAGTACAGCCCCTCCTCTGTGGGTTGGTGGGTAGGTGGGTCGTCAGTACTGCCCCTCCTCTGTAGGTAGGTGGGTCGTCAGTACATGCCCTTCTCTGTGGGTGGGTGGGTCGTCAGTACAGGCCCTCCTCTGTGGGTGGGTGAGTGGGTCGTCAGTACAGCCCCTCCTCTGTGGGTGGGTGGGTCGTCAGTACTGCCCCTCCTCTGTGGGTAGGTGGGTCGTAAGTACAGGCCCTCCTCTGTGGGTGGGTGGGTCGTCAGTACAGGCCCTCCTCTGTGGGTGGGTGGGTCGTCAGTACAGGCCCTCCTCTGTGGGTGGGTGGGTGGGTCGTCAGTACAGGCCCTCCTCGGTGGGTGGGTGGGTGGGTCGTCAGTACAGGCTCTCCTCTGTGGGTGGGTGTGTCGTCAGTACAGCCCCTCCTCTGTGGCTGGGTGGGTGGGTCGTCAGTACAGACCCTCCTCTGTGGGTGGGTGGGTAGGTCGTCAGTACAGGCCCTCCTATGTGGGTGGGTGGGTCATCAGTACAGGCCCTCCTCTGTGGGTGGGTGGGTCGTCAGTACAGGCCCTCCTCTGCGGGTGGGTGGGTCGTCAGTACAGGCCCTCCTCTGTGGGTGGGTGGGTGGGTCGTCAGTACAGCCCCCCCCCCTCTCTGGTGTGGGTGGGTCGTCAGTACACGCCCTCCTCTGTGGGTGGGTGGGTGGGTGGGTTGTCAGTACAGCCCTCCTCTGTGGGTAGGTGGGTCGTCAGTACAGGCCCTCCTCTGTGGGTGGGTGGGTGGGTGGTCAGTGCAGGCCCTCCTCTGTGGGTGGGTGGGTCGTCAGTGCAGGCCTTACTTTGTGGGTGGCTTGGTCGTCAGTACAGCCCCTCCTCTGTGGGTGGGTGAGTCGTCAGCACATGCCCTCCTCTGTGGATGGGTGGGTCGTCAGCATAGGCCCTACTCTGTAGGTGGGTGGGTTGTCAGTACAGCCCTCCTCTGTGGGTGGGTGGGTCGTCAGTGCAGACCCTCCTCTGTGAGTGGGTGGGTCGTCAGTGCAGGCCCTCCTCTGTGGGTGGGTGGGTCGTCAGTGCAGGCCCTCCTCTGTGAGTGGGTGGGTGGTCAGTACAGCCCCTCCTCTGTAGGTGGGTGGGTCGTCAGTGCAGGCCCTCCTCTGTGAGTTGGTGGGTCGTCAGTGCAGGCCCTCCTCTGTGAGTGGGTGGGTGGTCAGTACAGCCCCTCCTCTGTGGGTGGGTGGGTCGTCAGTGCAGGCCCTCCTCTGTGAGTTGGTGGGTCGTCAGTGCAGGCCCTCCTCTGTGAGTTGGTGGGTCGTCAGTGCAGGCCCTCCTCTGTGGCTGGGTGGTAGTGCCTATTAGTTGTACGACACGTCGGCCGCATTGTGTCAGGCAACGTCACCAATATCTCATGCCGATTGGCAGGGGGCGAAGAATAGCGACTAGGGGACTCGAACCCACAACTTTTCAGTTTGGAGACTGGCGACGAATAGATTACTCACCGCCCTCTGTGTGTGGGTGGGTGCTTCGTCAGTACACAACTGGTAGAACCACGATTTCAGCTGGGTGCATAGACAGATACTTGACAATGCATGACTACAAATTAACGGACAGTAATTATGCTCGTCAATACCTATGTCACTTCATGTGACCTCTTTCCCTGTCCCTCCTGGCATGAACATACTTCCCTTAGCATTCCCAGTACTGAATGTGATTCGTCGAGAAAATACGTTCCATCCGTCGACAATAATATGTCACTCGAACACCACTCGTCATCGTCGTGAGCTACGTCACAGAGCCACTAGCGTACGTGCCCGTCGCCCGTGTGCCCCACTCACCGGGCAGGTCATCCAGGTCAGCTGTCATGCTGCCCAAGTGTGTCCATTGACGTCACTTACTTCCCTGGAGCCCGTCAGTGGCCGCTGGCCTGCACTGGGTTCCACTGAGCTTCACTGGCATCCACTGGCGTTAAATAGCGTCCACTGGGTCTCACTAGGGTTCACTGACGGAAGTTGCAGTTCCGTTCCAGGCACTGCCGTCCACCGAAGCTTTGATGGCTGTCTACCGCTCGTGTTGCGAGAGTAAACTGACTGCTGGCCGCCAATGCGCCAACACGCCAGCCAATGCGCCAGCTGGCCGCCAATGCGCCCCGACTTCGCGCCTGCTTGTTCTTGTTCCCGACTTCGACACAGTAACGTTCGCGACCTGACCTTCAAGGACTGACCGTCTGTCGTCGGAGGACCGACTGACACCGTCCGGAGGACCGATTGACCCCGTTCAGAGGATTGTCTGACGTCCCGCCGGAGGGTTGCTTGACGGTAGTCCGGAGGGTTGCTTGACGGTAGTCCGGGGGATTGCTTGACGGTAGTCCGGGGGATTGCTTGACGGTAGTCTGGAGGATTGCTTGACGGTAGTCCGGGGGATTGCTTGACGGTAGTCCGGAGAATTGCTTCACGGTAGTCCGGAGGATCGCCTGACGGCCGGCCGGAAGATTGCTTCACGGGCCGAGGATCGCTTCAAGGGCCAAGGATCGCCTGACGGCCGGCCGGAAGATCGCTTCAAGGGCCAAGGATCGCCTGACGGCCGGCCGGAAGATCGCTTCACGGGCCGAGGATCGTCTGACGGCCGGCCGAGGACTGACGGCCGGCCGTCGGAGCGCCGTACGGCCGCCGTCGGCGTACACGGCTCATAAGGCGTGGCCGGCCGCTGGCACATCGATTAGCTTCGATCGCCGCCGACCGTCCGTGTGTAATGGGCCATCACTGGCCCGGCTCGGTTATGGCGCGTCCTGTCTGTGGAAACAGCCCTAACTGGCATCAGTCAGCCGCCGGCCATGTAGGGGGTGAAGCACCCGTCCCCTAGGAGGTTTTTCCAACCAAAACGAGAGGGCTTACGGGCCATAAATTATATATACATATATATATATATATATATATATATATATATATATATATATATATATATATATATCTGTATATATCGCACCCATCTACTAGCTACCAACGAACCAGTCACATACGCCCGTGCATTGTGCCCGTTGCACTAAGCATTCTTCGGACTCAGTCACTTCCTCGCCAGTTTGGAGATGATGCGCACATGAGCGCCTCTCTGATGTCAGCAGCGACTACATTCCACAGACTAGTCGTGTGATGATAAAAAGAAATATAAATATAAAGAGGAATGGCAGCTCGCTGCTCCGAACACGGGACAGATGCCGCGGTCTGCAGTCAATACTGCTGCAGCATTTACTGCTGCCGACACAATTGCTCCAACACCACTGTTACGCGACATCACTTCTAAATACCTTACTGCTCTAGACATCACTTCCACATATATGACTGCTCTGGATATCACTTCTACATATCTCACTGTTCTAGACATCACTTATACATATTCATTGCTCTAGACATCCCTTCTATACGACACACACTATGTTAGGTACCTCCAGACAGACTTCTATGTGTGCTACCACAGACTTTACTGCTACAGACAGCGCTGCTGTGCGACGCTGCTGCTGCACACCATTGCCACAGACGTCACTGCTCCAGACATCACTGTCATGCGACATTGCTCTTACGAGGCTTTACTGCTATGTGCTTTACTGATGCATACATCACCGCTGTGGGGCATTACTGCTGTGCAGCATTACTGCAACGCTACATTAGTACTACAGAGATTACTGCTATATGCATCACTGTATGTGACACCGCTGTTACAAGACATTACTGCTGCGGACTTTGCTGGCCTAGCCATTACTTCTACACGACAATGCTGCTCCAAGCACTACTTCTACACGACAATGCTGCTCCAAGCACTACTTCTACGCGACAATGCTGCTCCAAGCACTACTTCTACGCGACAATGCTGCTCCAAGCACTACTTCTACACGACAATGCTGCTCCAAGCACTACTTCTACGCGACAATGCTGCTCCAAGCACTACTTCTACACGACAATGCTGCTCCAAGCACTACTTCTACACGACAATGCTGCTCCAAGCACTACTTCTACACGACAATGCTGCTCCTGACAATGTTTCGGTGCAACATTATTCCGACATTGTTTGCTGCTCCAGCTATCGCTGCTATATTACAATATTGCGCTAGGCGACATCACTGCTACAGGACTTTACTGCTTCTGATGCTACTCGTATGCAACATTACCCCCACCCCCCCCCCCACCCCACCCACCCACCCCCCAAAAAAACGCTCGTGTGTCGTGCTGTCATCACTGCTACACGACCCTACTGCCACACAAATGTGATGTCGTTGGTAGCGACGTCTCCTCAGACTGAGGGGAGGGGGGCACAATACTCTTAAACGTAGAATGCCTAGTGTAGCCATACACTCAATGTTTGCCTCGTGTAGAGGGGGAGGGTCGAGTATCATGTACCATGCTGCGCCGAGGGTTTCTACCCGTGAACAGCACTGACCAAAATTTTCACAAAACAACACCGAGGTTCATCCAGAAACACGGTGTCCATCCATGTCCGTACTCAACGTACGCTGTTCTGCTCTCAAATTCACTCAGAATTAACGTCGGAATTTCGCAAGCTTTCTCCCTGGTGCACCTCTATGTTCTGAAATCTTGCGCGATAAATATTTAGCACATACCAAATAACTATCGGATAACTGCATACTATATCTGCATGCAAGGTGATGTCCAGGGGTGAATTTTCAATGCAAGGCCTGGTGGATCGGTCAGCGATTATTAAGGATGGAGAAATTATCAAGCAATTGATTATGGAGTGGAGTGACCGCTCCACCTATACGTTTTTCGAACCAGTGGGACGAAGCTCCACCTCGCTCTATCCCCAGTTTATACATGGTGATAACTGATAAATGATCACCCAACACATGAAGCTGATGAAAAGCGAGGATGCCCCCAAATTATCCTTGGGAGATTTTACCGAAGGTGCCTCCCTTGTTCAGAATGGGCATAATATGAACAAAATATAATTAGAAAGATCACCAAGTTTCAGCTTTGTGGCTCAAGCACTTCGGATATGGAGATCAAACACCTTGGAGAGCGGAATCCACCACTGGCAAGATCGAAACGTGACACATTAAACGTCAAACAGAAGGACATACAATTTCCCATGCATGTTCAGATAAATTTTCCGAAATATTCAATGTCGTATGGATTGGTATGTACTTCTGCTGAATAAAAATGTGGAAAAACAATGCCACTCCTGACGAAGCTTAAAATATACAGCCAGGGCTGGTGTTAGGTCAATATCATCTGGAAATGAGGCGAATTAGTCCAGACACAAATCTCTCGTCCAACGGTCCTTCACCACAAATATCTCGTCCAACAGTCCTTCACCACAAATCTCTCGTCCAACAGCTCTTCATCCCAAATATCTCGGCCAACTGCCCTTCATCCCAAAGAGGGAGGCTCTAAGGCTTCCATGATGCAGTGAATACATGCATCAGCGAATAGTCAGAACTTCGCGACGTAGGATGTGCTCGGCAATTGACGTCGGGAGAAGTAAGACATGTGGCGATATATGACGTCGGGAGCAGTAAGACATGTGGCGATATATGACGTCGGGAGCAGTAAGACATGTGACGATATATGACGTCGGGAGCAGTAAGATATGTGACGATATATGACGTCGGGAGCAGTAAGACATGTGACGATATATGACGTCGGGAGCAGTAAGACATGTGGCGATATATGACGTCGAGAGCAGTAAGACATGTGGCGATATATGACGTCGGGAGCAGTAAGACATGTGACGATATATGACGTCGGGAGCAGTAAGATATGTGACGATATATGACGTCGGGAGCAGTAAGACATGTGGCGACATATGACGTCGGGAGCAGTCAGATATGTGACGATATATGACGTCGGGAGCAGTAAGACATGTGACGATATATGACGTCGGGAGCAGTAAGACATGTGACGATATATGACGTCGGGAGCAGTAAGACATGTGACGATATATGACGTCGGGAGCAGTAAGATATGTGACGATATATGACGTCGGGAGCAGTAAAACATGTGACGATATATGACGTCGAGAGCAGTAAGATATGTGACGATATATGACGTCGGGAGCAGTAAGATATGTGACGATATATGACGTCGGGAGCAGTAAGACATGTGGCGACATATGACGTCGAGAGCAGTAAGATATGTGACGATATATGACGTCGGGAGCAGTAAGACATGTGACGATATATGACGTCGGGAGCAGTAAGATATGTGACGATATATGACGTCGGGAGCAGTAAGACATGTGACGATATATGACGTCGGGAGCAGTAAGACATGTGACGATATATGACGTCGGGAGCAGTAAGATATGTGACGATATATGACGTCGGGAGCAGTAAGACATGTGACGATATATGACGTCGGGAGCAGTAAGATATGTGACGATATATGACGTCGGGAGCAGTAAGACATGTGACGATATATGACGTCGGGAGCAGTAAGACATGTGATGATATATGACGTCGGGAGCAGTAAGACATGTGGCGACATATGACGTCGGGAGCAGTAAGACATGTGGCGACATATGACGTCAGGAGCAGTAAGATATGTGACGATATATGACCTCGGGAGCAGTAGGATATGTGACGATATATGACGTCGGGAGCAGTAAGATATGTGACGATATATGACGTCGGGAGCAGTAAGATATGTGACGATATATGACGTCCGGAGCAGTAAGACATGTGACGATATATGACGTCAGGAGCAGTAAGATATGTGACGATATATGACGTCGGGAGCAGTAAGATATGTGACGATATATGACGTCGGGAGCAGTAAGATATGTGACGTCGGGAGCAGTAAGACATGTGACGATATATGACGTCGGGAGCAGTAAGACATGTGACGATATATGACGTCAGGAGCAGTAAGACATGTGACGATATATGACGTCAGGAGCAGTAAGACATGTGACGATATATGACGTCAGGAGCAGTAAGACATGTGACGATATATGACGTCAGGAGCAGTAAGACATGTGACGATATATGACGTCAGGAGCAGTAAGACATGTGACGATATATGACGTCGGGAGCAGTAAGACATGTGACGATATATGACGTCAGGAGCAGTAAGACATGTGACGATATATAACGTCGGGAGCAGTAAGACATGTGACGATATATGACGTCAGGAGCAGTAAGATATGTGACGATATATGACCTCGGGAGCAGTAAGATATGTGACGATATATGACGTCGGGAGCAGTAAGATATGTGACGATATATGACGTCGGGAGCAGTAAGATATGTGACGATATATGACGTCGAGAGCAGTAAGACATGTGACGATATATGACGTCAGGAGCAGTAAGATATGTGACGATATATGACGTCGGGAGCAGTAAGATATGTGACGATATATGACGTCGGGAGCAGTAAGATATGTGACGTCGGGAGCAGTAAGACATGTGACGATATATGACGTCGGGAGCAGTAAGATATGTGACGATATATGACGTCGGGAGCAGTAAGACATGTGACGATATATGACGTCGGGAGCAGTAAGACATGTGGCGATATATGACATCGAGAGCAGTAAGACATGTGGCGATATATGACGTCGGGAGCAGTAAGACATGTGACGATATATGACGTCGGGAGCAGTAAGATATGTGACGATATATGACGTCGGGAGCAGTAAGACATGTGGCGACATATGACGTCGGGAGCAGTCAGATATGTGACGATATATGACCTCGGAAGCAGTAAGACATGTGACGATATATGACGTCGGGAGCAGTAAGACATGTGACGATATATGACGTCGGGAGCAGTAAGACATGTGACGATATATGACGTCGGGAGCAGTAAGATATGTGACGATATATGACGTCGGGAGCAGTAAAACATGTGACGATATATGACGTCGAGAGCAGTAAGATATGTGACGATATATGACGTCGGGAGCAGTAAGATATGTGACGATATATGACGTCGGGAGCAGTAAGACATGTGGCGACATATGACGTCGAGAGCAGTAAGATATGTGACGATATATGACGTCGGGAGCAGTAAGACATGTGACGATATATGACGTCGGGAGCAGTAAGATATGTGACGATATATGACGTCGGGAGCAGTAAGACATGTGACGATATATGACGTCGGGAGCAGTAAGACATGTGACGATATATGACGTCGGGAGCAGTAAGATATGTGACGATATATGACGTCGGGAGCAGTAAGACATGTGACGATATATGACGTCGGGAGCAGTAAGATATGTGACGATATATGACGTCGGGAGCAGTAAGACATGTGACGATATATGACGTCGGGAGCAGTAAGACATGTGATGATATATGACGTCGGGAGCAGTAAGACATGTGGCGACATATGACGTCGGGAGCAGTAAGACATGTGGCGACATATGACGTCAGGAGCAGTAAGATATGTGACGATATATGACCTCGGGAGCAGTAGGATATGTGACGATATATGACGTCGGGAGCAGTAAGATATGTGACGATATATGACGTCGGGAGCAGTAAGATATGTGACGATATATGACGTCCGGAGCAGTAAGACATGTGACGATATATGACGTCAGGAGCAGTAAGATATGTGACGATATATGACGTCGGGAGCAGTAAGATATGTGACGATATATGACGTCGGGAGCAGTAAGATATGTGACGTCGGGAGCAGTAAGACATGTGACGATATATGACGTCGGGAGCAGTAAGACATGTGACGATATATGACGTCAGGAGCAGTAAGACATGTGACGATATATGACGTCAGGAGCAGTAAGACATGTGACGATATATGACGTCAGGAGCAGTAAGACATGTGACGATATATGACGTCAGGAGCAGTAAGACATGTGACGATATATGACGTCAGGAGCAGTAAGACATGTGACGATATATGACGTCGGGAGCAGTAAGACATGTGACGATATATGACGTCAGGAGCAGTAAGACATGTGACGATATATAACGTCGGGAGCAGTAAGACATGTGACGATATATGACGTCAGGAGCAGTAAGATATGTGACGATATATGACCTCGGGAGCAGTAAGATATGTGACGATATATGACGTCGGGAGCAGTAAGATATGTGACGATATATGACGTCGGGAGCAGTAAGATATGTGACGATATATGACGTCGAGAGCAGTAAGACATGTGACGATATATGACGTCAGGAGCAGTAAGATATGTGACGATATATGACGTCGGGAGCAGTAAGATATGTGACGATATATGACGTCGGGAGCAGTAAGATATGTGACGTCGGGAGCAGTAAGACATGTGACGATATATGACGTCGGGATCAGTAAGACATGTGACGATATATGACGTCAGGAGCAGTAAGACATGTGACGATATATGACGTCAGGAGCAGTAAGACATGTGACGATATATGACGTCAGGAGCAGTAAGACATGTGACGATATATGACGTCGGGAGCAGTAAGACATGTGACGATATATGACGTCGGGAGCAGTAAGACATGTGACGATATATGGCGTCGGGAGCAGTAAGACATGTGACGATATATGACGTCAGGAGCAGTAAGACATGTGACGATATATGACGTCAGGAGCAGTAAGACATATGACGTCGGGAGCAGTAAGACATGTGACGATATATGACGTCGGGAGCAGTAAGACATGTGACGATATATGACGTCAGGAGCAGTAAGACATGTGACGATATATGACGTCGGGAGCAGTAAGATATATGGCGGTAATGCCGCGGAGCGATAATGCCGAATGTAAGCATTGTCGGAAGCAGTAGACGACTCCGAAGCATTAACCTCCCGATACCGCAATGTTGCGCAACAGTGATGTCTGGAATGGTAAAGTCTGCAGTAGTGGCGCCATATTGTAGTGGTGTCGTATAGAAACAATGTCAGAAGCAGTAATATCACTGGCAGTATTGTCAGTAGCAGTAATGTCGAGTGGTAGCAATGTCTCGTAGAAGCAATGTCGGGAGCAGCAAAATCCGTAG
This sequence comes from Ashinkailepas kermadecensis, assembly GCA_034440615.1. NCBI lineage: Eukaryota > Metazoa > Arthropoda > Thecostraca > Neolepadidae > Ashinkailepas > Ashinkailepas kermadecensis. The sequence continues at coordinate 109,862 of JAOTOM010005012.1, read as the reverse complement.
CAGTAGTGCCATGTAGCAGTAATGTCGAGTCCAGTCAAGTCTCAACAGTAGTGTGCAGTAGTGCTGTCGCGTAGTAGTGCCACGGGCAGGATGTCCGTAGCAGCAATGTCGCGTAGCAGTAGTGTCGGAGCAGTTGTGTCATCGGTAGTAAATGTAGTGGCAGAATTGACGTACAACCGACTACAGCAGCACATCACTGACTAGCTCTCGCAAGGTGGATCACCAATGGACTGGTCAGCCTTAGCCCATTTGAGAACGTACAATACAGGTGTGAGCCTTTGATCTCTTCACTTCCTTCACAATTTATGTGCACCGGTTACCTTTTGTACGCGGGGTGTCTGCGCTACCCTGCACCACGTCATACACTTTAAACATGAAAAGTGCGGTATAACATTCACGCACCACAGTTAAAACCCCAATAATCAGTCGTATAATTCAAGCGACACAATACATACCTTGGTATGGTATGCACGTGGTGAATAATAGAGCATGTTTCGACGCATTCTGTGGGTGAGGGGTGCGTGTAACGAATAGAAGAGTGAAGTAACTTAGCAATTGTCTGGGTAGATGTGCTTTCCTCTGCACACTAACCCCAAGTAATGCGAAAACAGCTGTCATCATGGTATATCACATTACAGTGAGATTGTGAATCACCATGGGCGGAATTTTTTCAAAAATGATTGGAGGAGGCTGGATGGGGATGGCAAATGGGTGCGTTGCATGCCATTCTTTCCAGCCAACGCGCTTGGTTTCTTGTTAAGCCTCAGTAACATGGGGGGGGGGGGCAAGTGCCCTACCTTCACCGAAAAAAAGAATAGAAAGTGCCAGCGTGTTAGCTGTGGTGCACGAGCAGCGCCCAGTTGTGATCTGCCTGTACCTGATGCGGTGCACATCCACTGGAGCACACGTTCACGCCTGGAGGGCACGCGGCGCGGCGCGAGGTCAGAAGGTCACCGGACTCGGTCCGCGCAGTGTGCCGAGTGAGCTGGCCGGGTGTGGCGGTCGCGGTCGGGGTCTAGTCGCGTTTCTACGCCTGGCCGAGTTGTCACATCAGACCGGGATGAGGGTCGTGGCAGCGCTCTGTCTGGTAAGTCTGCATCAAAGGGCATTTATTGCTGTTATCCGCACCGTTCTGTTGCTGCCAGGCTGCCATGGAGTAAGTGCTTTCGCTGCTGAAATGTCTTCACATGGGCGTTTTATGTGCACGTGAGCGGGCAATCGTCCTCTGCCCCAAATATGGATACTGGATGAGAAAATATCCGACATATTTGTATGACCTTTAAGCTTTCATGTTGTTTAGTCCACATGTGTATATTAAACGTGGTCGCAACCTATTTTGTAGAGGAAGCATTCCGCAGCCTCCTGGAAGTTGACCATAGTCGGTTTTACAGCGGCAATTTGCTCTCCCGTCTAGTCGCTTTTTTTCCTTCCAAGTCATTCCTTGCTTCAGCTAAACATTCCAGACACGAACTAAAAAAGTACATCGACGAACATTTATTATTAACAAGAATTGGTTTCACTCATTTTTCTTAGGTTTTCATTAACACGCGCACTGGAAGGGGGGGCGAAATCCGCCCACCCCTCCGGTTTTTCGCAAATAACTGCAGATTTTACCGGTCGATATACGCGATTTTCGGTGTACCTGCTTAGAAATGAACTGTGCGTCGCTTAAAGCAAGAAAAACGGAAATCGCCCGAAAAATTTTCAAGTTGGGGGCCGCTAAATTCAAAAAATGTTATAGCGCCAGACCACAAAAATCGGCGCAGATGCGCTCCCAGTATACTGACAAAAGGGAAGTGTTCTAGGCAACACTAGGGACTTGTTTGATGCATATTGATATGCTGTATAGTTTCAAGGTCATGTTAGGTCACTAAGGTCAAGTCTGGTCAAGTTCATGACAGGTTAATGAAACCAAACTTGATCAACTGGAATGTTGCCATAAATGCACTACTGGTTGTCATTTGTACTGTTTGTCATTGCGTTTCCATACTTTATTCATGTACTTCACTCCCTTCTTCACGAAACCGATTGCTCCGAGCTTCCCGACGGAGCAGTCGGGCGGGCGGCCGGTTCCGGTAACTGGAACAGGTAACTGACCTGATAAAGTGGTGCTATGTAGGTGACCTGAGGTCAAATGTTGGGTCTATCATCTGCATTGCATCATTAGTAATGTCCAAAACATCATTGATGCCCATTTTTGAGCATTTAAACACAATCACAGCGATCCATAACGATGACAAGCCAAGCCACGTAAAACCGGAAAATTTTGCCAATCTGACCTCATTTGACCTTGAAGATATTGACCTAAGGTCACGAAAATTGCACACAATAGAGTTCACTACCGTGCCCATCCACTCTGCGAATTTCGTTCCTCCAGCTCTACTAGGAGCCGAGATCTTAGGGGGGGGCGGAATCCGCCCCCCCCCCTCCAGTGCGCGTAATTCTCGGAGGCCCTCCAGGGCGCGTGTTAACAAAACTTGCTTCTTGGTAGTGAGAATAAAACGATTTAGACTGATTGTTTTAGTATAATTTTCCTTAAACCATTTTATATTCCGAAACCCATATCCCAATAGACGGCAAGTAACGGATCAGTCGGTGCACGAGCGTCCTACTCGTTGGGTGTGTTGGGAATATTTATTAGTTGCGCGGTGTGAGCATGTCTGGAGTATCAGGTATCGATTTATAAACTTGGTTGACATCGATTAAGTATACTTTTGTTATCATTTTCTCTACCGTTGCTCAGTAAATCTGCTTGTAACTGCATCCTTCGCTAATTTAACAACGGCGCCAATTTGTCATCTGGCAGTCATTCGTCGGCTGCCAGATAGCGTAGAGCTGGGTGTAGGCTCCACAGAAATAAAAAAGCTTCTTGTTATTTGCTAATGTTCGTAAGTTTAATTCTACTTACTTCAACAGCATCGACAGTAAAAACTATTTCGGTATTAAAACTGTTATGATAATTATATTTGCTGGTCGCTTTTAATTTATGCGGATCATTAAGCCAGATCTTCTCCCTCTATCTTGTTCCTGAGACCACGTGACCTGGGAGCAAATTTCCGCTGTAAAACCGACTCATGTCAAAGTAGATTACTGGTCCCGTCTCGTGTTAATATTCGTGTCATATGCCAAGGCTAGAGATCTCTCGCCAAGCCAATGGATCCAATTCTTCATTTTCAGGACATATTTTCAGATTTAATAGGGAAAATAAAAATTAGCATTAGTGGGTACCAAGACTGTGTCCAGACCATCAGCCCCCGACCCACCCGGGATCTCTAACCATGCTTTGGGCAGCTTAAGGTTATTTTCTTTCATAATTGATTTACTTCTAATCTCACCAATCCCAATTATTTCCAATTCCATTGGAACAAATTGTAATTGGTACTAATGAAAGCGTAGCATGAGCTGGCGTCTGTGGTGCAGGAGGAAGTTAGTTTAGAGTCGTGCCGGACCATAGAAATAGCTTGCGCCGCCCTTAAACCGCGGGTAACGTAGGCTTGATGTTGGTGTGGTTGGAGCGGTCAGGTGTGGAATTGTGCCGTGTTGAATGTGTTTGTGGCGAATAGCGTTCGTGTATCGGCGCTGTTCTATGTGTAGGGTTATGTCGGTTGTGTCAAGTGATGGTGAAGTGTGGTGTGTTCAGAATGTGACTTAGTGAGTGTGCGAGAGTGAAGGAAGACTCTCGTGTGATGGTGTGCTACGGTTCGGTGTAGGTTCCGATTAGGTAGGCGCCTTGCGCAGAGTGGGTGTTAGACGCCGGTGTGGGTGTCAGTAGTCTGTTTTACAGCGGAACTTAGCTCCCAGGTCACGTGATCTCAGGAACAAGATAGAGGGAGAAAACTCGGCATAGTGATCTGCATAAATTAAAAGTGAGCAGCAAATATAATTATCACATCAGTTTTAATAACGAAATAGGTTTTACTATTGACGCTGCTGAAATAAGTAGAATTAAACTTACGAATATCAGCAAATTGCAATATGCTTTCTAATTTACGTCGAGACTGCACTCAGCTCTACGGCATCTGGCAGCCGACGGATGACTGCCAGATGACAAATTGGCGCTGTGGTTAAATTAGCGAAGGATGCGGTTATAAGCCAACTTCCTGAGCAACGGTAGATAAAATTATAACAAAAGTACGCTTAATCGATGTCAACCAAGTCTATAAATCCATACCTGATACTGCCGACATGCTCACGCCGCACAACTAATAAATATTCACAACACACCCCACGAGTAGGACGCTCGTGCACCGACTGATTTGTTGCCTGTTGCGTACTGGGATATAGGTTTCGGAATATAAAATGGTTTAAGGAAAATTATACTAAAACAATCAGTCTAAATCGTTTTATTCTTACCACCAAGAAACAAGTTTTGTCAATGAAAAAGCTAAGAAAATTGACTGAAATCAATTCTTGTTAATGATAAATGTTCTTCGATGTACTTTTTTGGTTCATGTCTGGAATGTTTAGTTGAAGCGAGGAATGACTTGGAAGGATGAAAAGCGACTAGACGGGAGAGCAAATTGACTCTGTAAAACCAACTATTGTGTTGGGGTCTGGCCCGCCCCACCGGCGAGGTGACGCTCCTGGCTGAAAAATCCAGGATTCTTTACGCCCTGGACCGAGCTTTCACCCCGTCGCCCCTGCCCCGGTCGCAGTAGCCTGGAGCAAGCTATGGCTTCGTCACCGTTAGGTTTCCTCCGGGGTAAAGGATAGCTGGAACACAGAAGTTGGGGACTTGGCGTGGGTGGATTTAATTCTTGAGTCGCAGGTGTGCTCGTTGAGTGCCTGGAACTCTTGTTGCTTGCTGTCTTCTTGATTATCTTCTTTCTTGGCTTTTTGCTCCTTTCTCTCGTATTCTTACTTCTTGAGCTCTTCGGCTTCTTATGCTTGTTGGTGTCGCTCTTCAGTGTGGGGGCGCGGGACATCTATGAGCCTCCCTGCGAAAGGACCTAGTCTCTGGGCACAAAGCCCAGTACCTGACAACTATTTCCGTGGCCAAAAGTGGATCGAGTTGATCATCTTGGATGAGAGTGGATCAAGGAGTGACGAAAGTATGAGTTGAAGAAGCAAATCTATGCAAAACACTCAGAAAGAACCTTTGGCCGAGACGGTATATTAATTGGAATTAAGTCAATCAAATATTCCATGAATTGCCACTCAATTTTGTTGTACAGAATCATAGATGATTAAGATTCCCTATGAACTCGCTCAGCCTGATAGGTCGAAATGGCCAAGCCGACACCCTCGACCCACCCCCTGAATCCGCCTCTGGCAGAGACAACCTCGTCCACACCCTGCATCCGCCCATGGTCACCACCCCTGCCCCACCTCCTGCATCCGCTCCTGGTAGACAACCCCGCCCCACATACTGTGTTCACCTCTGGTCGACACCTTCGCCCCACATCCTGTATCCGCCCCTGGTAGAAGTGAAGTTTCTCAGTCTAGTTACTGTCATTTAGTCCAAAGTGTTTCTTGAAGCATCTTAGCTTCCGGTACGACATTCTGTGTTACATAAATAACAGGTGTTTTGGACATTGATGCAGAAGAACATTGCGGTACGTCTGAGCCGCCATGTCAGTCCATGAAGTTGGCTGGGAGGGGGCAAATGACCTTTTTGACGGCCAAAGCTGCCCAGAAAACCATTTGTATTTTGTGTTCGCCCAAATTCTACATTATCAGGCCCAGTAGTCGAGCTTCAGCCGGATTCGGGTGCCAAATCAATGATTGAGGGGCTCAGTGACTCCCTAGCATATGGAACGTGACACCGCTGCGAGCAACCCTGGCCAATTGTTTCCTTTTAATAGCAGATATACTATCTCGGAGGTATTCAACAATAACTGCATTTACGGCGGAACTCCCAGTTCTCGCAGGTCTATCAGCAAGATGATGCAGGTAATATATCAGCGGTGACCAGCAATTGGTAAGTGTGACGGTAGCTTCGAAAAGGCAGCTTTTTGTCAAAGACGCTCTTGACATCCAAACTAAACTTTTAAACGGCAATTGGCGATCAGGTTACCTGCTTTTCCTTGACTCCACTCACCTACGAGCCCAATGATTGGCTGTCAGATGATATGCTAGGGCAATAGTGAGATGACTATGACTAAGACCTTCCCGGTAACAAAAGCAAATGCATTATAAAACATCCATCATGTCAACCACATTGATACATCCATACTAGCCATTCGTGTCATGCTGAAACCGCGCAAGCAATAAACTGTTGTCACCACCACTCACGAGTTGGTGGAGATCCGGACTTCGGTTAACTTGTTTGTATGTCATATCTTGGTATCCGAGATTGGACATATCAGATTAATTCGATTGATACCAGGAAGGTATGCTTTCAACATTGCTTTCTGCACTCTGCAACCAATGCATTTTTATTGCAACTCAAAGATAGGCTGCAATTACCAATTCAAACTAATTGTTTATCCATCTTGCTGTTAGTGATCACAGTAATATAATCCATCTCACGGCTAATTGGAGAGCGTAATATTTAGTTATTGTAAAAGCGTAGAAATTGTCCACTGATGTTTAAAGTGTCATGATAAAACTTATCTGTTCAGATATCAAAAGACTTGGTTGAAACCAAGCATGTCTTGGTTTATACCAGGGACCATCTGTATGTCGCCTGGAGAGCGAATTGCTACTGTAACCGCGCCTAATGCCCTTCAATCAATGCACCAATTATTTCAATTATGCAAGAGACAGCATGTGAAGCAGCTAACACCCCTCCAAAGACACCAACCACAGTTAGTGAGACACTTGATAGTCCTCCATGACACCACAGTTCTACAAAGTATGGGCATTTGTGTTAGGTAGCGGTTGAATACCCGACCCGCCTTGGCTGCATCTGCACGCCCGTCCCCTCCTAGCGGAGTTCCCGTAGCAACGATCGATCCCGCTGCTGCGGGGCACTTCTGATGTCTTCGTCACATGGTCCACTTGTGGTGGGTGATTTCAAGCTGCCAGCAATCGATTAATGGTCGCTACGCAGATATATAGCTGCGTGTTGCTGCAGTGTCCAATACGCGGCATTCTTGCGCAAGTCTTAGACTGACTGACAGAAAGAGAACTGGTGGAGGATAAGTTTTTGTCCACAACTGGGCAATATCAGGAAAGATGGTCAAGGTAGGCCCCAGATTGTTCACGACATCCCCTCCGATTTTGGCATTAAGTAGGCTTCGCCCGTATTAAGATACTGAGATTTTTGGTTTCTAGGTCAGTCATGAGATGCAGGTTGCAGTGGCATCGTCAGTTTGGTCCAGTGGGGAGAGCATCTGGAGATGGCTCCCCAACCTACCGTGGCCCGACCTCCACTTTTCCGAAGCTCCTCGGATTTCGGTCACTTCATTTTCGAAGGCTATATATACGCATATATATATATATATATATATATATATATATATATATATATATACACACAAGCTTCTACACAACCTTCTACACAAGAACGGACTATCAGGCGATCTGAGAGCATCTCAAAGAGGCATATTAACACGAAGTATGCTGTTTTATTCAATGAAACATGCATTAAAGACTATCTGCTCTCAACATTTACTACCATATATATATATACATTAGTAAATGTTGAGAGCAGATTGTCTTTAATGCATGTTTCATTGAATAAAACAGCATACTTCGTGTTAATATGCCTCTTTGAGAGGCTCTCAAATCGCCTGATAGTCCGTTCTTGTGTAGAAGCTGCATGTAAAATTGTGTCTCTATTCTCGCATTCAAATAACGTTTCGTTTGGGCATCTAACATCTTAAGTCATACGGATAAGGAACAATATAAGAACATACATATACATACATACATACGCAAGCGTTTCGATCTCTATATAATTTGCGCGTCAGCAATGTGAATTTTATCTTGCTTTTCTCTAACACATACGTAGATCTTGTATGCGGGTACTTCGTATATAGCAATGCTTGCAGCGGTAATATACTAAATGGTCATGTTATACACTTTCTGGATTACATAAATATCAACACGGATGAACAAATGTAGATGCACACTACCACTCGAGTTTCCAAGAGCACAGACAGTACATAGCCAGTAGCAATCTCCTATGCAATTGGGGGGAGTGGTTGTCCATCATAAAGAGATGGCATGCCCCTCCTGTTCAACTGCCGGTTAATTACAGGATCCTTTTCACGGATGAAAGCCGCCTTTGAGATATTCATTTTTAGTATTCTGTGACACTGGGTCAATATGGTGGTGTTGTTGATCATTATGGATCGGGTAAGTTTCGTGTTGTGCATCGACACGGCGTGCTGTTGTGGTGCCCCATCTTGAAGGTGCATTGTGATGCGTTCAGATAGGGTGGTGGTGGTGTGTCCAATGTAAGATGAGGCTGGGCGGCGCGCACAGTCGCCAATAGGGCATCGGAACTCATACACTACACTGGTCGTTTTGAGCATGCTTCTATCTTTAGTCAAGTTGTTGCATATGATGAGATCAGAGACTCGTGGACATCGGTATTGAATTGTGAGATTTATTTTGTCATGTGGTATAGTAGGGACACAATTTCTAGCGATGATGGTGCGCAATACTTTTTCGTCTGGTTTATACACGGATGACATGTGACCCTGATAGAATAGCTATATCTGCTTCCCTTTAGCATTGTTGGAGTGCTGTCCAAGTGGTGACTGGAAGTATTTATGCAATTGTAGCCGAATTTGGTTGTCAATATTTCTCATTGCGTCGTGTTATATTCGTTGTATTTCTTGATGAATAAATGGCCATGTAGAACAGTGTTTTATTGCCCTGTGTATGAATGTTCTGACTACTGCTGCAGTGGCAGGGTTCCAGTCTGTTGATTCCTTACATACGGCAGATGCTGCCGTATGTAAGGAAGAACTAAGAACCTTCTCCAGTTCGGAGAAGAACTGGAAAGAGCTGCAGTGCCGTGTGCCGCGAGATGGAAATAAAACATGATAGGGATAATGGTCTGCGGATGTCGACCACTGCGTATGCCGCGTCCGGAGCTGATACGGGGATAATGATATATCTGCGGGTGTCGACCACTGCGTATGCCGCGTCCGGAGCTGATATGCATGATCTGCCTCGAATAGTGCTGCGTTGAACCTTGGAGGATCATGCACATGATGTACAATGCACCTCTCATTATGCTGTTTTTGCTGATGGCTTAATGTCAGCCTGGTGGGAGAAGTTACTGTACTGGCTAATCCTTGTCCGGCCAATGCAAAGTTACGCTAAGGGTTTATAAGGTCAACAAGGAGAAAGCTAATCTGGTTTATGGGTGTCCGTGACTAAAAGAAAACTGGTGCGGAGAGCATAACGCACCCACCAAAAGTAATTCAGCCCAGGATACCGCAGGGAATGATAGCAGCGCAACCCGGCAGAGACGGGTGCCGCTTAATGACCCAGGTGACCTGGTGAAGTTGGTCTGTTGCCATCAAATTCATCCCTGGAGTAGTTTTCGTTGTTGAATTCGTTTTCGAATTCGAATTTCGAATTCGTCGCTTATTTTTACTTCAGAAATACTCATTATGGAAATCGTCAGGTGTGAATTCTACTCTTGAAAGTAGATTACCTCGCACCTGTCAGTGCATGACATTACCTGAAATCTTTTGGCACCATATTCTGCAGCGCATTTTTCAAAGCCCAATTACCTTTGTTTCATCGCTTTATCCTTCTTAGTTCCGAAGTCATGGTGCAATCGCTCTCGCACGCTGAAAAACTATGCTGCTGCCGATGCCTCCTATGCGTAACCTTGGCATTCGATTCGCAACACATTATACTACGGCGTTCGTCAGAATCTCGGCTAGCTATTGATGACACGCTTTACCCGAAAATGTAATTATTTAGTTAGCGGCTGCGAGTCGAAAACCAGCAACATCGACGCGTCAGTCGGCGACACTACGACTTTGACCTCTTTAATTACCTGACTTGCAGGGGCAAGGGTATAACGTAGAAAAACAAAAACAAAGTATGCCACTGAACAGATGAAGGATGGTGTTACTCGTCCAAATATTGCATCACAGACCACAATCGCGGGCAGCCGCCCGCAGTTAGGCATTCAGAGGCCGTCAAGGTAGCAAATCATTTGTCGGTTCCCATTACTCGGGAGCTTTTGGAGAGCGTGCTACTTTGTGCAATAATGGCATAGTGGAATTCGTGCTGCTCATGCTTATCAAGGATATGTTCATTGGATACGTAGGTTAGTTATGCCACTTATTTTTACTTCATGAATAAAATATTCTTCAGCTGCTCTCTCGCTTCCGTAAGCATCCGTAGGACCGCCTTCGCCGGTCACGGTTCAATACGTGGTCATGCCGACATACGGAGCGAGTTTCAGCTGCTTAATGAGACACGCCACTTGCAGGTCTGCTGTCTGGCGGGGTTGGGCAGGGCCACCGAACCTCCCTGCGCCGGTCATGGCTCTATACGAGGCCATGCCGACATACAGACCAGCTGCCGGGCGGACGGCCGAAGCTTCCAGCAGGCGCCGGCACGTCTGCTGGCCACCCACCCCGGCTTCGTCCCCATGGCAACCGTGCACAGGATGCGTCTCATCGTTGGCCACTTCACCCGACGCAAAAGGTCTGTAGTCGAACAGCGAACGTCAAAGGACGATCCCGTTGGCACTGGTGGAAACGGTCCTATAGGATAGTCCAACAGGAGACACGAGATGGTTGGCCATTGGGGTTTTGCAGCGCGTGTACTGCTATAGCGTTGTTGAAGCCGCCAGTCTGTCGCATTAATTGTTCGCGGCAGAACAACCGTGACGAGCACATGGGAGAACTGAGAGGGTGGAAGAACGCAGCATTACAGGGGTGAAGAGGAAAGCATGAGCGTCTGGTGGAAGCTTTGTATCGGAATTGCTAACAATAGCTAAGTAATTGTATACTGGCGGCATATGCTTGGGGTAACCTTGATATAAATTCGCCACTTTTGCAGGCTATGGGCAGATAACTTATCCTCGTCGGAGGGTTTTACACCTTCGGTTCACCAATCCCAGGAGCTGTTTACTTCTCGCGGCGAACTATTTATTCGCATGTGCATGTACCACAACTAGCCACAGGTACACATGGGCGTCGCAACAGAGGGCGGGAGATGCGTGCCCTCAACATTCATGAATGTTACGTCTATGACGCCGCGTGGAAAGAATCTACCTTGCTGTGTATTGCTAGCTCCTATCACCTACCGGAGACCAAGAGGATTCGTTGTTAATTGTGTTGGTGGCAGATGACGCTATCATCGATTTATCTCGCATTGCGTCAAGAGGAGTTTAGTGAAGGGAAAGTGAATCAAATAAATATTCGCAATTTCGTGTTGAAGAAGAGGATACTTATTTCACAGTCAGCTGACTGTTGCACTTGTTTTTATTGCCATTACTGTGCTCCGGCATATCTACTGTAATTATATCGAAATTTGGTATTGCTAACTGTGGGGAGCTATGCCACGTTGGAGAAGTCGGTGTTTTAATCGTTTCGCGGTCGCGTTTTCCATCAGTTTGTCAGATGGTCTTGTTGCGTGGCGGTCGCTTGCCTTTGAGCGGCCATTTGTGCCACACCCGTGCATTGGTGTCTTGATGGCTGATATAATACAGAATACAGCATCAACGGTGCACAGCCAAGTTGATTCAATTTAAGGCTAGTTGAGTCGCAGCACACCTAACAACCCTTCCGTCCCATGCCTCCATACTCAAATTCCATGACAACAATATCCGAGCAGGAATTCGCAACGCCCAACCGCATTGCATGCATTACGTTAGTGACTGGAACCCGGACTCCCCTCTTCTGAATACGTCGCTGACCATTAAAACGTATTCCGAAGAAAACGTATTACCTGCTGTACGGCATGCGAACAATTTTTGTTTGTGAAATTTGCAAAAATGCACAGTATCGTCTCGTTAGGGAGCATGAGCAGCACTCTGAAGTGTCTTTATGTGCCCATCTGGCGACGACTGGGGTGTTCAGAGTGATTACCTCGCTGCTTTCCCGGGTATGTGATGCGACATGATCGGACGTGTGCGGTGAGGCAGTCTACGCATGTGGTTGGTGACCGCTGCGTTGTGTGGCAGGATGGCGCCTGACGAGGTGGTGACTGTCAGCGCCGACCCGTGCCTGTCGGGCGACTGTGACGGGCTGGACCGCGAGCACCAGTGCTGCCCGACCATCTCCATCGTCGTTCTGCCGCTGTCTGCCACCTCCAGCGTCACCAGTCAGTTCACTGTCTGCCACCTCCAGCGTCACCAGTCAGTTAACTGTCGGCCACCTCCAGCGTCACCAGTCAGTTCACTGTCGGCCACCTACAGTGTCACCAATCAGTTAACTGTCGGCCACCTCCAGTGTCACCAGTCAGTTAACTGTCGGCCACCTCCAGTGTCACCAGTCAGTTCACTGTCGGCCACCTCCAGCGTCACCAGTCACTCGGCTGTCAGTCGGTCTGCGTATTGCGGGTCAAATCTCTGCAAACTCTACCCTGCGAAACCGTCATACGCGTGCAGACGACCACCTGCACCTGCCAGCCATACACAGAGAGGCGGGCCGCAGGAGATTTTTCTACTCGTCTGTCTTCCACTATAACAAACTCCCTACTGAAACAAAAACATTGAAGCTGTCTAACTTCAAGAAGCATGTACTAGCTTATCTCCACGAGCAACACTAGTCACACAAAACAAAAACTTACAAAACAGATTTGTGTACACCAAGCACTCACATTTAGGCCATCGCTTTCATATCACTTCCATAAACTACTCGTTTACAGCTCGTGTCGCAAGCACGGTGTGTGTAGTGCATATAGTGATATGGGTATTGTATTATGTTGGTGTATGAATGTTTGTTGCGCATCTGTTCCCACTATTGACCACAAATCTATCCTTTCTTTGTAAATATCTGTGAGTTATACCCAGACTGTCCATAATAGCCGCTATACGTGGAGGGCATGTATTGTGAAATAAATAAATAAATAAATAAATAAATAAATAAATATAAGCTGCGTCTCGATGTCACGAGTGGTGAAGTTCTCATGCGCTCTGCCCCGCCGCCGCCGTGTGTGTCTGTATGTAACTCGTGTCGTCTACCACTGCAGAGAGACGGGTGGCAATAGCTCAGGCGCCGCCGTATCACGTGCAGCCAGTGCTCATCTCCGTCTGTGATGGAGATAGGTGCAACCTCACCAACGCCACCTGCCAGCAGGTCGGTCATCTGAGAAGACGATCCCTGAAGCAACGGGCACGGTGTGGTGACTGGACAAAGCAGGGAGGTCGGAGGATCTCATGAGTTTGTAGGGGCGGGGATGGCCAAGTGGTTAAGGTGGTAAGCTCTGGGTACCGAGGTCCCAGGTTCAATACTCGCACCGCTCGTAACATTTCTCAATCCCGCGGTCCACCGGCGAAACAGTGTGGGCGGCGTCATTAGCTGTGATTGTGCATAAAGTGCGTCGTGAACCACCCAATAAACAAGCAAACAAACTGATGAATGTGTATGTATATACAACCTCGGGATACATGTCTGCCAAGGGATTGATTGAGAACTGCATCGCACAGCTGTGCAAGTCGTTCAAAATAGGCCCAGACTCCATGATAGATATAATAACGACTGCAACTTCATAACTATTACGGCTACATGTGCCGCAGCAGGGGCGGATACAAGGTGGGAAGACACTGGGGGCATGTGCTACCTCCCCCATGGGAAGGTGGCACCCCTCCGGCCGGGAAAAGGCGCCCCTCTGGGAAGGCTCTAATGCACCCACGATTTTTTTTTCAGCCAAAGGTGCCCTTCTGGACATGTGCCCCATGACAATTCCTGGATCCGTTCCTGAACCACAGCCAGTAGGTGTGGCGCGCGTATTGGTTGTTGGCTGTTGGTGATGGATGCCATTGGTTGTTGGCTACTGGTAAGTGATGCCATTAGTTGGCTGTTGATAAGGGATGCAATTGGTTGTTGGCTGTTCGTTGGTTGGTGTATTGTTGCAATTGGTTGTTGGCTGTTCGTTGGCTGGTGTATTGTTGCAATTGGTTGTTGGCTGTTGGCAAGGGATGCCATTGGTTGTTGGCTGTTGATATGGGATTCCATTGGTTGCTGGCTGTTTGTAAGGGATGCAATTGGTTGTTGGCTCTTGGTAAGGGATGTCATCGGTTGTTGGCTGTTGGTAGGTGATGTTGTTGTTATTGTTGTTGTTGTTAGCTGCTGGTAAGTAATGTCATCTGTTGTTGGCTGTTGGTAGGGATGCCATCTGCTGCTATGCGTGATATGGTATGCATTCGTCATACGTAGGCGCTAGGTGTGCAGCTATAGCTAGGGTAGCAGCTGGATGTGCGGCTATAGCTAGGGTAGCAGCTGGGTGTGCGGCTATAGCTAGGGCAGCAACTGGGTGTAAGCGCGTGCGAATCAGCTCGACCCGGGAGCAGACTTCAACGCACAAGCTCGACCTGAAACATGTTCGTGTTGCAGACCTTCGCGCCGCAGATGCTGATCAAAATGGCCGGCCGTCGACTGCCGTTCGAAATGGTGCTGGTGGAGTCTGGCTGCCGGTGCGGCCCTCCTGACGCCAACTCGACAGCGGCTCCGGAAGGCGCCGAACTGGATCGGATGTCTGCTCAGATGCAGTCTGTGATGCAGTCTGGGGCACAGTCTGGGGCACAGTCTGGGGCACAGTCTGGGAAACAGTCTGGGAAACAGTCTGGGGAACAGTCTGGGGAACAGCCTGGGGCACAGTCTGGGGCACAGTCTGGGGAGCAGTCTGGGGAGCAGTCTGGGGCGCAGTCTGGGGCGCAGTCTGGGGCGCAGTCTGAGATTCTGGCTCGCCTGTCGACAGCCGCTCCCGAGTCTCGTCCGCTGACGCCCTCCGGACAGTCGACCGAGCCGGACAATGCGGCGTCACACGCCGATCACGAGTCTGAGCACAGCTGGGATGAACGGGCGGATACGTCGGAGAGCCAGAGTCGCCTCCCTGCCAGCATCGAACGACCTGTCGGTGGGCCGCTTCCTGAGCCGGAGACTGTGACCGGGGCCGTGACACAAACTGAGCTGGAGATGACAACGGCGGTCAACGCATACATGTCGCAAGAGAAGGGAGAAGTTAGAAATAATAAAGTGACCAGCACGTTGAAAAAGAAAACGAGGAAAAGTAGAAGGAAAGAAAAATTGGAAGGAATAAGGAATGGCAAGAAAGATAAAGCAAACGCAAAGAAGAATAGCGAAATGGAGGAAGACGGAGAAAAGAAGACTGATGGGAAGGGTAAGGATAATGGTAACAAGGACGAAAAGGAAAAGGATCACGAAAGTGCAAAGAAGGATGAAATCAAGGGCACTAAGGACAAGCAGAAGGGCAAAGGGAAACGTGAAGATGGTAGAATGACTGCTTCAACAAATGCTGGAATCGTGACGACAGAAAACATGCCAACAGACATCGTGGAAACGAAGACGGTGGTTGAGAGTGAAACAGCTACGGGGGCTATTGCTTCAACTAAAAAGAAACTCCAGGCGACAACGAAACCTGACTCAAAAATTGGAGAAAGTCTGACTACTTCGCAGATTATCCAGACTGAAGGGTCACTGACTAGGATATACAGCCCTGTGGGCCCGACTGAGACGAATCCTGCGTCGGCTACGAGTGCGACCCAAGTCGACCGATTTATGGAGGGGAGGAACACCACGCCACACACGCCGACTCATGATGGCGTGCTATCTGACATGGTTCCTGAAGATCAGGAGAATCCTGAGAAAGCCGAGCTCAGCACACCCGGTGTGTCTGTTCCAACTGAAGTACGCGAGACGGCTAATGGCGTCGCTGGACCCTCAGCTCAGGGTATGATGTTCCCACAAGCCAGCACGCCGTACTATGCTATTCCCACCGAACTGCCACGAGCTACGGATATCTTATCAGAGCAGCCAGCATCCATCGCAGTGACTTCGCCAATTGTCGGAGCTGAAACACCTACATCGGTATCACCGGGCAGTTTGGACCGGCGGCCAGATGTAGCCGACCTGCGGGTGACGCTTGAATCTGCTGATCAAGTCGGCAGAATGCCAACGACGACAAACATTCACCGAGCAGACGCGTCCATGACGCAGTCCAATACCGGAGGCGAGAGTGCCAAGTCTAGCTCGAGACCAGAAGTTGAGACCGACCTCTCCGGACTCGCCCGCCCTGTTCAGGAAAACCTTGGTCCTGCTACCATGACTGAGCAATATGCGGCGTTCTCATCCAGCTGGTCACTACGTCAGACGACTCCCAAGTCTGCACTCACGATGGCGGCAAATGCCACCGAAACTGCCGCTAGTCACGGCGGTTCCGAGGCGTCTGCCCTGCCTCGTGTATCTTCGAGCACCAGCAGCGCCGACCCAGCCGCAGAGGAGCCATCGGACCTGGTTGTCACGTCGTCTGCCGGGGGGAACGCCGGCTCGGAAGAGCTAGTTGGCGACGGCAGACGACCGAAGTCGACGTCGCCTCGGATGGAGCCGCCGTCGCCGCCGTCGCCGGCCGTCAGGTTGGCCTCCCTTCGGTCCACTTCTGAGCACCACGCCTACAGCCTCGACACGCTGGCGTATCTAACCCGCATAATAGGAGCCGTGCAGCAGCAGGAGGTGGAGGCGCTGGCGGCACCGCTCGGCGACGGCCACTGGCAGCTGGCCAGGATCGTGGCCGCCTCGTACAACCTCGGCAGCCGAGCGTGCCGGCCGCAGACAACGGAGCTGCCATCGGGGCAGGGAGAGCTCGGCGAGCCGTCTTCGCGTGACGCCCCGACGTCGCCGGCGGCCGGCGGACACGAGGACCTGGTGAACACGGCCGTGCAGCTCGTTGTGGACACGATGAACCGCGAGCGGTCGGCTATCGATAGACTGTACGAGGAGAACCTGCAGCTGCTGGACAAACTGATCAGTGAGCATGCCGCGGCGATCCAGCAGGCGTTCGACCGCGAACTGGAGATGCTGCAGAATATTATCGCGTCCCTCGGACTGTCCAGACCGACGGGATCGCCTTTCGAAACAACCCAGTCGCCCGACGACGGCAGACGTCCAAATGGGTCAAGCCTCTTGCCCAGTCCAGTGACAATCACTCCCCCCGACTGCCAGCTAATCGAGGAAGCCAACACAGACAAGGACATTATCGTCCAACTCAATGACTTATCAGCGCTGCTCTTCGGCATCGGCGTCGCCTCCTTTGATGCCTTCAAACCGAGCGAGCCGTTGTTCCGCTCGCTGTACAGTCGGCCGTTGCTTCCCCGCACCGTGCTCCCGGCTGACGCGCGACTGCACAGACTGCTGCAGAAGGTGGGCGGCAGCGCCAGACGCTTCCTCTCCGCGCTGGAGGACGTGGAGGCGCAGTTGCCGCAGCTGGACCGCATTGTCCAACTGCTGGCCGCTGGAGTCGGCGAACCGCCGCGGCCAGAGCCAGTCGAGTCGACCTACAACATACCAGAGGCCGTGTCCGACCTGCTTCGCTGCTTCGTGGCCGAGCTGTCCGGCTTCCGATTGGCAGGATCGGTGACGGCCAATTTCTATCCGTCGCCGCTGGAGCTCAATGCACAACCCGACAGTACGGTACGTGACTCGCCCAGACAGCCTTCAGCAAAGGTACGGCATAGGCTTTGGTCAATGATATGGAAAACGCAATGCGTCGTTGTTGGTTCGACAAAATTTGCACGGGCGCGTATTCACAAAAGGGTTTTGTTTTATTCCTGATAACCGGCTCTCTGAAGTTGGTCATTCATGCCAGGTCCGAAGTCCCATACATTATATATTTTCATGCTCGCAGATTTATCGAACGTGTTTCACAAGATAGTCTTAATCTTGCTCCAGAATCTTAGAGCTTGTATTTCGCGTCCATCTTGCCTGAATACCATGGAAGCTCCGAGCTAACAGTATTCACGAACGACTCGACGGATTTCACAACTGAAGTTGTACGCTACTGTCCATTATTCCTTATAATAGAACCGTTAAGGTGGTTTACAGCGTGCCTGTTTTCCAACCGATTTCGATCGAGGTTTGGTCTATCGTAAGTATGTACATAGTAAAAGCTTAGCTTTTACTCTGCCTACGATGACAAGTGTTATAGGTTTGTTGTCCTGCTTTTAGCTTTGTCTTCAAATTTCATAAGATTAAGCAGGATAGGCCTGGTTTTGCTAGGGGATTATCTGGCCCCGAAAGTCTGCATGGATCCTCCAAAATGCAAACCAGCTTGTGTAGGAAGATATCCACGATATCCATCGTGTATCCACGATTTCAATGCAGGTGCCTCAAGGACATTTCGCAGGACTTAGGATCGCGATTTCGACTTGGATAAATCTACTTTAACCACCATTTTCGCGCAGCATTTAAAGCGGAAGAATATGGAAGTGTGTCGCATGATTCCCTGGGATTCATAGTCTACTTGTACAATTAAAGAACACTAATTCTATCACATCGATATATAATTGATTTCTGGCGATGTGCATGCATCGGTAAATAGTTTGGAGGACGCGTGAGTTCAAATCCTGACCAGTATTGTTTGCTCAACGAGGACAAATCAGTTTGTAGGACCAATGGCCATTCCCGCACTGGTCGTTCTGAGTAGAGTTAAGCTTCGAAAAACAGTGAACGAAGTAATGGATGAGACTATGTAGGTTTATATGAACCATGTCCACCGTACTCGTAGGTCTTGCCCAGGAATTGTGGATTAGAGGCACTGGATTTTTCTGGAATGATTTCACCTGATTGTTCTCTTTTGGACTTGACACGTTCTCGGTGAAGAAGACATACATACTCGCGAAACAAAACTTGTTATCCACAGCGTTCCGTGACGTTGAATTAGAGCTGCTGGTTGAAGATGATTATGTGCGGATTAGGACGTGACGCTTTATCTGGAAAGCTTCCTGCACCCACACAAACGTCACTATCTTTCAACAGGACACTGACAGCACGACTCCAGCCGTGACAATTCGCCTAACCAACATCGTCTCGCGAGTGTGGCGCTGGTGGCGGCTGCTGTTCAACGCGTTGCTGCAGCCGGCGCTGGCCGTGGAGCTTCCCACCGGCCAGAACGTGCGGGTCGTCATGCTGGACCGGCCGGCGCTGGTCGACTCTGTGCAGGCGGCCGTGGCGGCGCTGAGCACGGCCGAGCGCGCCCGGCTGGCGGCGGCGCGGCAGCGGCTGTCCGCCGTCCGGGAGCGGCTGCACTTCGCCCTCTTGGAGCTGGACGAGCTGGCGACGCTGCTGGTGGACGCGGCCGAGCTGCTGTTCGTGACCACCGTGGCCGGGAGACGCCCGCGGCCGCCTGTGACGGGACCGCCGGCCGTCATCAGGCAGACGAGCAGGGCGGTGTTCGGCAGCTTGAGCTGCTTCGTGGCGGCGCTGGCCGACCCGGAGGCGGCGCGGGCGCGCTTTGACGCGGCCGTTGCGATGACGTCCACCCCGCAGGACGCCGCCACAGACGTCTCGTCTGATGCAATGCCGTCGAAGCCTTCTCAGCTCACTACCGAGCCTCCTCAGGATGTGACTTCGCTTCTTGAGGACACCACTGCACCTTTAACGGCAGTTACTGAGCTGTTTGAGACCTCAAATTATCCAGCCGAAGTCACTAATATCGTGTCCGGGGAAACAGTTGTTCCTGTTGAAGACATGAGCACATCGCTTCAGGACAGAAGTACGCTACCTGAACCCACAATTCTGTCTACTCGAGGCACGCTTCAGCCGCCGCAAGGCATGTCTACCTTTACTCTGGATGCGTCTATGTCGCCTCAGGACGTAACTAAGCTTCCTCAAGACACTCCTACAACCCTATACACGACCCAAAGACAAGACACTACTACACAACCACAGGACACAACACTGTTCCAAGGCCAGACCACAGTTGGTAGGGACTCGTCTTCAGTCTCTCAGGACACGATCACGCAGTCAGAGGACTCGGCCGCGCAGCCTGAAGACACGACACGGCCTGAGGACACGGCCGCGCAGCCTGATGAAACGACACACCCCGAGGGTACGGCCGCGCAGCCTGATGAAACGACACACCCCGAGGGTACGGCCGCGCAGCCTGATGAAACGACACACCCCGAGGGTACGGCCGCGCTGCCTGATGAAACGACACAGCTTGAGGACACGACCGCGGCGTCTGAGGACACGACCGCGATGTCTGAGGACACGACACAGCCTGAGGACACGACCGCGACGTCTGAGGTCACGACCGCGGCGTCTGAGGACACGACACAGCCTGAGGACGCGACCGCGGCGTCTGAGGACACGACCGCGACGTCTGAGGACACGACACAGCCTGAGGACGCGACCGCGACGTCTGAGGTCACGACCGCGGCGTCTGAGGTCACGACCGCGACGTCCGAGGTCACGACCGCGACGTCTGAGGTCACGACCGCGGCGTCTGAGGTCACGACCGCGACGTCTGAGGTCACGACCGCGGCGTCTGAGGACACGACCGCGGCGTCTGAGGACACGACCGCGACGTCTGAGGACGCGACCGCGACGTCTGATGACAAGATCGCGCCGCCCATGCGCACGACGGCACAGCCTATGAGCACGAGTCGGCCGACTCGGGTGTATGTTAGGCCGGGAGATACAACTATGTCTCAGGTTATCCCATCGTCAGACGGAACCGATGCTACCCTACTCTCCCCGTACCTGTCAGTCGACGACGATCACATTCTCGACGTTCTGCTACAGTAGAGCAGTTGCTAGATTACCACTCCGCGATCGGGTTTGTGGAACAGATAAGGTCTGGTGTGGTTCAGAAATGTTGACATGGCATCTGTTGCGTGGGAATGTATAGGTGCTCGTTATTACAGCTGGCTGTAGGTAGGCTTGCGTCTCGGCATGCGTCTAGTGCTTCATGTGCAGCTCTGGGGAATTCGAGCAGTGCCAGTTGCACCATAATATCGACATATTCGGTCAAAGATGCGATGCGCCTGTGGATAGTCTGTGTCGCGTCAGTGAAACTGGAGGTGAACTGCCGCTCTCGAGGTGCCAGCTACTCGGAACAACGGCATATTTAAATAATCGTTCGCGGATTTTGCTTCGCAACAGTATATGCATGCATGTTTGGAATTTGGTGGACATGTTGTTAGGTAATGAGACACCTAGACATCACTAATTGATATTTACATTCAGTATGAAATACAGTGGTAAGATGAATGGTCTTTTCTTTTTGGAACTGCCACACGGTCATCTGCCCGCCGCAAGATTTGCGGTTAGAAAATCGCCACTGGGCACACAACTGGAACTTTATCCTATTTAGATTATGGGTGGCGATAAGAGATGAACAACGAATGCATGAATGAAGAATGAAAGGTAAATAATTTCATGGAGGGAATGGAGCCAGAAAACTATGCCTGTACTCCCTATCCGAAATCCGTGGCGCTGCCGGTTATTGTAGTCTATATTCAAGGAGTACTTTGTTAATCGAAAGCATTCCCGAAGTCTACGAAAGAAATTGTGAAATATACGGTATTAACATATCTCTGGAACCAATTTCTTATCCGTGCAAAACATGCTTGGCATTCTGGACCAGTTCAGCCCGAAAACATAGGGTGGTGGAAAGGGGGATGAAGAAGGTGGGAGCCCTCATCCTCTTGATCACTGGAAGCATTCGTAGCATGCTACATCGTGTGGGAACGTGCGGAAGCTTCCCTGCTGCTGCTCTTTTTATCTTGCCTGGATAATTTTGCTGGCTCTAGTGCTTTAGTCTTGGACAAGCGGGTGTGGTACACTCGCCTTCGGTTTAATGTGCGGGGGTACCCTTCACTATGGCTGGCCCCTAGGAACGTAGGCTGTGCTGCTCCACACCAATGATTACTGGTAGCCTGCGCCGCTTCAGTTATGCGTTGCGTGACAGTCTACAAATTTCACCACTGTTCAGCCGTAGGTATTCGCTTGTGCGGTCGTCACGTGGTCATTTGCCCTGCAGCCATGCAGTGAGAAACACGGGTCTACGCTGTTCCCGCCTTGCATTCCTCAGTCGGCCAAACAACATTGGCAGTTCAGCAAGCGGGCCACCACTGGAGCCCTGTAGACGAGCAGCATTTGATCGCTGTGGATTTCGGACTTCGGCAACACAGAATGAGCTGGAAGTGTTAGAAGGAGCTCTGTTGCAAAGGATGTAGTGAAAGGAGATGAGAGGTGTATGATGTCAACGGAGCATTCTCTTACCATAAAATAATAATACAATTTCTAACCTTTGCGCTTTTTAGAAATTTTGTTCGAATTCTTGCTGGGGTGGCTTTATAAACCAGGATCAAATTGCTAAACAGACCTTGTTGCGTGAGCCCTGGCCGCATCACCCGATCCATGAATTGCAGTTTTACAGTACATATTTGGCAAAGCGCTTCACGTATTGTCAATACACCGACACGGGCACCCCGGTAGCTCGCTCTCGACCTTATCGTGCCAATTGTTGACTGACCCTCCCAACCGGGGACTAAAAGCGAGCGCGCGAAGCGACTCGAACCCAGCATCGCCAGGACATCGGAGACGGGTGCAAGATAGCGCTCTAACCAACTGAACCACGGAGGCGGCGAGCGTTGAGGCGTCACTTGTTTGCTTAATTCATATTCATTGACAAGTCGATTAGTTACTTCATTAAATTACACCTATTTCAGTGAGAATCACAAAATGTTTGGCGTAAGGCATATGATGCAGGATATCTTATTATTTATTGCATATGTTGTGCACTTTACGGCAAGCGACATATTCAGAACTCCGTGGGAATAAGATATTTCTTCACGGGGATACCATCCAACTATTTTACCACAACAAGTTTTTACTTGATGTTGCCTCAGAACGACATGTAACCGGGCCATCGGTCATTCTTGGTGTGAAACTACCGTTAATTATTTGAAGACTGAGCAGGTTTTAATACCCTAGTCGTGTTTTGAATTACAGCATCTGGAGCATCGATCACGCCCATGACAATAGGGCCAATGACATACGCTTTCCAGCACCAAGCCATGCTTTTGAAAAATGTCGGGAACATGGACCAATTAATTTGCACCAACCTGAATCGTTTACCAGATTAAATGGCATCAACGGTGTGGTGTGTGTGTGTGGTGTGTATATACCTATATATATATACATATATATATATATATATATATATATATATATACATATACATATACATATACATATATATATATATATATATATATATATATATATATATATATATATATATATATATATATGTGTGTATACATATATATTTAACCACTTCCTATGCTTTTGTATCCTACCCGGTTTCGTCTCTTGGTAAAAGGCACGTATTGTCGCCAGTGCACTGCATCAGAGCACTGCAGTGGCTTTTATATCCGGCACGAACATCAATTTGGAAAAGGTCAACACATTGCACTCATCAATGCATTGAGTCACAGACCACATCGAACAACCAACGAAGAACAGGACGTTGTGTGATAATTCACACATTGATGGAGGGGGGCATAGAATCGCTCGATGTCATACAAGTAGAAAAAATATGTGAACATGCAAGGAAATAGCGAATGTAATTTTCTTTTTACATGTAATAGTGTAACAATAAACATGGGATGGACGTTATATGTGGTATTGCATGTAAGATTCAAATGTTGGCTGATAAATGTGCAACGATTCCATGATGCACCTTTCTCAAAAAGAACGAACCAATTAAAGTAGGTGTTCAGTTCGTAAACCTGAATGAGCGGAATACTAGGATTGTGATCTGACTGTCTACTTTGATATTTTATTTGCCCGTCAGAAAGGTGCAACACCGAAACGTTGGGTATTTATAAAGTAACATTTGGATATAAAATGAAACACTACACATAACAACCATTCTATACGGATCCAAATTGTCTCCCTACTGAACAATATTACAATAGCGTGACGTTCAGGTCCGGGCTCTTGGGCGGGTGTGGGTGCGTTCGAATCTGGAATAGGTTCATCACAAAGTTATTCGGTGCGCCACGAGTCAAGTGCAGCGACGCAGCCAGGATTATCCTAAGGGGGTGGGCCGATAAAAACAAAATGTGAAGAAAGAGAAAGCTTTCGGCGGGAGAAGTGCGCCGAAAATTTTGGCTTTTGCGTCGCGAAAAATGCCAAAATTTATCGATTGATCTCGTGTATGTTTGGATTCTTAGGCTGGGGAGGTGGACCCCCGTCCCCTGCTTGGCTGCGCCTCTGCTCAAGTAACAATGCAGGGAATGTGATGTTCACGATTCCACAGGCTACTACAATTTGTTGCAATAGTATCTCGCACATGATGTATTGTCATCCACGTATGATAATGATTTGTGTCTTACTGTACGTTTCTGACCGCAAATGTTAACGAGCACACCGATGGGATTCTGAAATCAACTGGTGAGAGGGTAACAATTTAGCCCAGTTGACTTGGATGAGCAAAATGCTAATCCCATGTTTCGCTTCGGCAATCCACGGAACGGAAAGGAACGTCTTTAGCATGTTGGTCAAAGTGCATGTCTGCTTCTTGGGTGTAGAATAAAATTGGCTTATCTCATGCCAGAAAGTACGATTACTCTTGGGTCGCGTAGGTTTGCAAAACCGTGGTTTAACAGAATGTATGAATATCACGGTTGGTGTTAATCTTACCGTGCAATGGCCTATATTATACAAAGCTGGAGTGCAATAACCTTTATATTATACAGTGCCTAAGTGCTGAAATGTAGAGCCAGTCCATTTGCTATTCATCCCCCACAACTGCACGGACGGTTAAATTGGAAATTACATAAAACTCACATGAAAGCCGGCATGGAAGACGACTAATATACCGATCGTGAGTGGAGCATTTTATATTAATCACGAACAGGAGGCGATTGGTTTAAACATTATATATAAATCATTCCTGGTTTAATATACTGTAAACCACATACGGTTTCGCTGATTTGTGTATTTCTGGTGGTGAAATTATTTTACCGCACGCCGCAACTATAAGGATGGAAAGCTAACTCGCTGCGTCTTCGAATGTTTTCACGCAGCAGGTCAGACCCAGGCCCTAGAATTACGCCAGCTCAAAGACGGTATTGACAATAAGGGTATGTATCTGTCAGCTACATTGGCTGGATAATGAAATGCACATTTCCTTTCTCATACCGTCAAAATATAATTGCGTGTTACGTGGCTCTGTTTGTAGAATGCACAATACAGTGTGGAAAATTGTTATTCTGCGCTCTCGCTCGGCATCATCCATTCGGTCGTTTTACATATATTACGTTTTTAATTACATTTCGCAATATGTAATTCATTCCTGCATGCTATTTGTATGTTTCATGGCTTTTGTAATTAAGAGCCTAAACAGTGTAGTGTTAGGTTGCCTATGTATCCCATTTATTGAAGTTAAGCATCTGATAGTATGAGAAATATCTTACTAAACTTGTGCTGTAGATTTCATTTTATTGTCTCGTTCTAAAACCTGTTTTGCACTCCACCTTCTGTCTCGTGCGAAGTGTTCTTTTTTAGAACTTGACATCACAATTATTTTCCGAGCACAGTTTAGTGGTATATAAAGCTGGCATGGAGGGCTGCCTGAGTTTCTATTGGAGTGGAACAAAAAAAAACAGTGTGTGATTGAAAACTGCCCATTATGAAACATCATGGCGTTTTTCTGGTCGGTATGCTTCTTTGTCACATCACTTACCTTTCAGCAGAATACTTCATAGTCTTTAGCCGCTCTCACTATACTCGGATGGCTTAAAACAATAGTGGACTTTCTCAACGTTGTCGGTTTCCATATTCGGAAAATCCCGCCGTGCTTCGGTGGTGGTCCATTAAATCCGTCGTCACCCTATTGTAGTATTGTTCACTAGTGAGACAATTTGGATCCGTATAGAATGGTTGTTATATGTAGTGTTTCATTTTATCTCCAAATGTTACCTTATAAATACCCAACGCTTCGGTGTGGCACCTTTCTGAAGGGAAATCAAACATCAAAGTAGACAGTCAGGCCACAATCCTAGCATTCCGCTGATTCAGGTTTACGAACTAAACATCTACTTTCATTGGTTCGTTCTTTTTGAGAAAGGTGCATCATCGAATCGTTGCACATTTATCAACCAACATTGGAATCTTACATGCAATACCACATATAACGTTAATTCTATGTTTATTGTTATACTATTACATGCAGAAAATATCGTTCGCTATTTCCGTGCATGTTAACCAATTTTTTTTCTACTCGTATGACATCGAGCTAATTGGAGGCCTCCCTTCATCAATGTGTAAATTTTCATTCAACTTCCTGTTCTTCGTTGGTTATTCGATGTGAACTGTAACTCAATGTATTGATGAGTGCAATGTGGTGACCTTTTCCAAGTAATTGATGTTCGTGCAGGATATAAAAGTCACTGCAGTGTTGTGATGCAGTGCACCAGCGCCAACACGTGCATTTTACCAAGAGACGAAACCGGGTAGAAATCAAAAGCATAGAAGGTGGTTAAATACACACACACACGCACGCACGCACGCACGCACGCACGCACGCACGCACGCACGCACGCACGCACGCACGCACGCACGCACGCACGCACGCACGCACGCACACCCACACACCCACACATCCACACATCCACACACCCACACATCCACACATCCACACATCCACACATCCACACATCCACACATCCACACATCCACACATCCACACATCCACACATCCACACATCACCACATCACCACATCACCACACACACACCACACCGTTGAACCCATTGAATCTGGTTGTTCATTATATTTGTGAATAGCATTGAATGTGGCCTAAGCAGTAAGGTTTTGAAATTTGCGGATGATTTGAAGATCTTTAGGGCAATAACAGGGCACAATGAGCAGGTTTTGCTGCAGAACGACTTAGACGAGCTTGTGAAGTGGTCCGAAAAATGGCAAATGAAGTTTAATTTTGATAAGTGCAAAGTCATGCATGTAGGTAGGCAGAATATGAAGGTGCCATACTTGATGGGTGGCCAAGTATTATCTGTGACTCAGCAGGAGAAGGACTTAGGTGTTATTTTGAACACAAAATTGGGGGCATCAGAACAGACCAAAGAAGCCAGGAAAAAGGCACTAAGAATGCTTGGGGCAATACAGAGGAATGTGTCATACAAAAGTGAGGAGGTCATCAGGAAGCTTTACTGTGCATTAGGGTGTGTCACGAAGGACCTTTTTTGGAAATTGCACTTTGCTTAGTGAAATTATCGTGCAGATCACCTAAAAAAAACCTGTGGTCGAAACCAAATCGAAATCAAACAATAAACAAAATATGCGACAGGCCGATAAAGAAACAAATTTGCCGGGCGCCCGGCGTTGAAGTCTCCAGTGATGGCGCTCCGTTGCGATTGGCATCTAACACCACGCGTCAGGCCACCGTCGGAGCGCCGCCGCGGCGCTGTGACGAAAAAGGCGGCAGTCGGTGCTGTGGATGACTGATGAATGGATTCTGGTGATGAAGCTCATTCATAAAACTCAATGAAAGTGTTTAGTGGGGTAAAAGGCTTTTGATAAGCACCAGTCGCTTAATAAGTTGCCTGGATATCTGACGCATGAAAGAAAGGTTCACTTTACGTCGCTTGTTCGTTCCATTTTCAATCAGTAGATCTATCGGCGTATAATGCTAATATTTTCACTTTTGAAAGCTTGAACATCTTCAAAATTCCTCGTCTGTTTACATCGAAGACCAATTAAATCATTCTGAGACACTTGATATCTTATTGTTATGACAAATAGACCAGGCGAAATCGGCATCATGCTCCGTTCCACTACAACCGAAGGAGACGGGCATACAGCGACGTCACCTTTTGTACGAGCGGCCACATTTTTTGTACGAACTATCATTTTATAACTGTACTACTTGTCTACATGCTCGACAGAAAACCCGACATGAAATCCTTTTTGCTGCTGAGCACTGGCATTGCTGACCTGTGTTTCAACTTCGCCACAATGTAACCGTGGCGGGCCTCTTCACCAATTACCTTCAAAGACGCCTCGGTCACCACTTTCACCATCCGTTCCACCGTCTGACTGTGCACGGGGTATGGCGGTACTTCGAGAGGACTCGCGATGATGTCTAGTAAGTCATCATCGGACAGTTGTTGCGTCAAGGGCGGCTCGGTTATCGCCTCATTACACCAATCAATCAGCTCCATGATGCTGTTTGCCCCCATATTCACTTTTGGAAGCTTGAACTTCCGCACTTCGTCAGTATCACTATCGACTTGAGTTCTGCGACACTGCTGGATTTGAGTGACCGCCCTTTCCCGTGTGGCTTGATCTTGGCCCGCTGCCATTGCTAGCAGTACTGCCTCAGGGTGACACCAGTAGCTGTTGCGCTGTATTACCGGCTGCACCATGGCCGCTATCTCAGGTCGCAAACTTTTGAGAAGTTGCACGCTGTGCAGCGCATTGCCAGGACCGTCAGAACATTTCCAGTTCTTCTTGATGCAGAACCACATGGGAGTATAGTGGCACACGATGAACTCCGCTAGCATTCTCAGACTGTCTGATGGCTGTTCGGTTGATATGTAGAGCCGGAGAATTCGTGCCGCCAGAGTCAGCCACCTGGAGTGGTTTAGTGGACCGATCTTCATTTTCGCAGTTCTATCTGAGATACTACGCGCCAGACTGTACAGAATAGCCTGATCTGAACTTAGGTCACTGAGAATCTCCTGCGTCATTTCTGAAACATTTCCGCCATCGATTGGCTCAAAATCGACCACTGGCAAGGTTTCTACTGCGCCTGCAGCAGCCCGGCCAATCAGCCCACTAAACGACTTAGGTCCTGTTGTGACTCCATCTAACTGGCTAAATACTGCACGAAGATTAAGTTCATTTGCATGAAGTTGGCACACAAACCAGTGGACGGGGCGTTTTTGTCCGAGCTCAAACAAACGGATAACACCACCTTTTTGGCCAGTATTAACTCTCGTGCCGTCACAGCCAAGCACAGAAACATCCGCACCAAACTCATATGCCACGGCGTTCAGGTCCTGAAAAATGTCCTCCGCTTTCCCAGTCTGTGGGGTAAAATGTCCTAAATATGCACTGTCTGGCTCGGATACAACCACAATGTGCTCTTCCGTCTTCTTTGAACTGGCTGTCATAAGCGTGTCGTCTTTTCTACCGTCGAAGTAGAGACCAGATACACGACCTGCATGATCCTCATGGCTCTGGGCTACTACCTCTCTTCTAATCCGATCCCTTGCTCGCCATACTTTTTTGCTATCCACTATGCAGTCCATATCGTCAGAAGTGATCCGACCAATGTCCACTTGGAAACCGTTTATGATCGCAGCACACGCACGATTAGACACTCCGTACCGATCTGCTGCTAGAGCCGTATTTAGCAGTTCGTCTGTGTTACTGTTCACCATATACTCTGACTCATTGACTACAGATGTGAGCGATGATGAATCTGTGGCGGAATCTTGGTCTGAATTAGAATCTAGCTGGGCCATTCCAAGGTCCCGGTTGTGGTGATGTGACTCTCTCGGCGGTCAGACGCCTCCTTTCGTCCATGGCGCGTCGACGAGTGGTTTCACGGATATCTGCGGTGCCGATTTGCATTTGGCGAGGTCCTCTCTGGTCTTGGACAAAGGGAAACTCCATTCAAGGCACTTTGTCGGCCATCGCACATTTGCAGCTATCGATATCAGCACATTTGCAGCGGGCTATATCAAACAATTTTCCAAACCACTCATCACCGGACGGACGTACACCTGGTGATGCCGACTTCTTTCCAGCAGTTTTCATGTATCGCAAGTAGCGATCGCGGCATTCTCGAACCATATGTTCGACTCGGGCCCTCCCAACAATTGGTATTCCTTCGCAGCACCACATTTTCATCACACTTTCCGCGACAAACTTTATATGGGGTGCTAACCTCTCTTTCAACCTTTTGTTCGCAACGCATGAGTCTCTATTCACTTTACTCAAGTAATTCAGAACGTCAATTCTCGTGGGCAGTCGGTTTGTTTTTAGTTCAGAAGGAACCAAAAGCCCTTTGGTGGAAGCGCGGGTCTTCATGTTCGAACTCTTACCCCGATCACACCGACGCAGGTAATATCACACTTCACAGGCAGTGGGCACAACTTGCAGACACCAAACCACTCTTTTTCGGGCCGTCCCGCCGGGTCTCCGCCGCCGACTGCCTTGTCTCGGCGGCCCTCCCCTCCCTTGTCTCCCCCTCCCCTCCCCTGCCCTGTCTCGCTCTTTGTGTTCTCTACCCTCACCGTGCGCCGGCCGTCTCCCGCCCCATCCCAGCCCCTCCCCCGCGCCATGCGACGATCGCCGCCGGCTCGTGTCGCCCTCGTTAATAGGTTGTCCCTACTGCTGATAATCCCAGTTTCCCTTGAAACTTGAGTAACGAAAAGGAACAGGAGACTTGGATTGACTAATAAAACAGGGATGTATGGCAGGCGAAGCTATTTTGTGTCGTTAGTGCGTACGCAATTTATTCGAATGATGATTCATAGCACTGTGAAAGGTAGAGCACAGACAAAGGAAAGTGGAGCGATCAGTCCTTCAGTGAAGTTTAATCTTTACAATCAGATATATCCCGGCTCCCCTGATCTGTTTTTGAATTACCAGAATCCATTCATAAGTCATCCACAGCACCGACTGCCGCCTTTTTCGTCAAAGCGCCGCGGCGGCGCTCCGACGGCGGCCGACGCGTGGTGTTAGATGCCAATCGCAACGGAGCGCCATCACTGGAGACTTCAACGCCGGGCGCCCGGCAAATTTGTTTCTTTATCGGCCTGTCGCATATTTTGTTTATTGTTTGATTTCGATTTGGTTTCGACCACAGGGTTTTTTTAGGTGATCTGCACGATAATTTCACTATGCATAAGAAAAACCGTTCAGGCGACACACCCTACGTGTGCATATGTCAGGCCACATTTAGAATACTGTGTCCAAGCTTGGCCCCCTAGTTATGAGAAAGATTGTTGGCTTTTAGAGAGAGTACAAAAGAGGGCGACAAAAATGGTTAATGGTATAGGCAACCTGGCATATGAGGAAAGATTGAAGAAATTGAATATGTTTTCACTTAGATATAGAAGGCTGAGAGGAGATCTCATCGAGGTTTTTAAATTTGTTCATGGTCAGGAACAGGGATATCTCAGGGAAATGTTTAAATTTAACAGAAATGATGCAATTAGAGGTCATCAATTCAAAATTAAAGTTAATCACAGCAGGACAAGGTTAAGACAGTCTTTCTTCACCAACAGGGTAGTCGAACACTGGAACCAGCTGCCAGGAACCATTGTCAGTAGCAACACACTGGACATCTTTAAAAACGGCATAGACAATCATTATAAGAATAGGGGGCTTGTTTTTCTATATTCCAGGGAGGACTGATATAGAGATTTGGTGGGCAACTGGTTCAGTGTCCAAAAGTGCAACCAAGAAGGGCCCTTGTGGCTCATAGTTGCACTGATCTTTTATGTCTTTATGTCTTTATGGTAAACGAATCAGGTTGGTGCAAATAAGTTGGTCCTTGATCCGGACATTTTTCAAAAGCTGGAAATGCTGTGCTGGAAAGCGTATTTCACTGACCCAATGGGGCGTTATTGATGCTCCTGATGCTGCAATTTAACATAGACTATGGTATTAAATCCTGCTCAGTCTTCAAATAATTAACGGTGGCTTCACACCAAGAATGACAGATCCTTCGGTTACATGTCGTTCTGAAGCAATATCAAGTAAAATCTTTGGATGGTAAAATAGTCGGATGGTATCCGCGTGAATAAATATTTTATCCCCATGGACTTCTGCATATGTCGCTTGTAGTACAGTGCACAACATATGCAATAAACAATATGATATCATGCGACATATTCCTTACGCCCTAAAACATGTGAATCTCAATGAAGTAGATGCAATTTAATCAAGTAACTAATTGACATGGCAATGAATCTGAATTAAGCAAGCAAGTGCCTGTCTGGGGCTTCCCGCCTCGGTAGCTTAGTTGGCTAGAGCGCTGTCCTGCACCCGTCTCCGCTGCCCTGGCAATGCTGGGTTCGAGTCGCTTCGCGCGCTCGCTTTTAGTCCCCGGCTGGGAGGGTCAGTTGGCAATTAGCACGATAAGGTCGAGAGCGAGCTGCCGGGGTCGCCGTGTAGGTGTATTGACGGCACGTGAAGCGCTTCGCCAAATTTAGACTGTAAAACTGCAATTCATGGAATCATGGCCAGGGTTCACGCAACCAGCTCTTTTTAGCAATTGGATCCTGGTCCATAAAGCCACCCCAGCAAGAGTTCGAACTACATTTCTAAAACGTATATATGTTGGACATTCTATTAGTATTTTGGGGCCAGAGAATACTTCATTAACATCATAAACCTCCCATCTCCTTTCGCTACATCTTTGCAACTGAGCTTTTTCCAACCTTTCCCGCTCATTCTGTGTTGCTGGAGTCAGAAATCTGCAACTATCAATTGTTGCTTGTCGACAGAAGTCCAGTAGCCTGCTCGTTGAACTGCCAATGTTGCTTCTCCGACAGAGGAATGCAAGGCGGGAACAGGGAAGACCCGTGTTTACCACTGCATAGCTGCAGGGCAAATGGTCGCGTGACGACCACACACGCGAACTCCTATGGCTCGGACGCTGACCGGTGGCGAAGTTGGTAGACTGTCACGCAACGCATAACTGTGAAACGGCGCAGCCTACCAGTACTTTTTGGTGTGTGTTCGAGTGTCGGTTCCTCCCGATTCCGCGACACGCGACTTTCCAGAGAGACTGGATCTTCGGTCCGTGATTTATTCTTCCGCCCTTCTCACTCCTCCAGCTCCAAACGAACAATGCCGCCACACCTTTACTGTTTACCGGTTCCCATTTCCGCCGCAGGCGGCAGCACCTAATGGGCCGGTTAGGTCATCTAGTAGCACCGCCACCTAGCGGTATCATGCGAAACGGAACTTCATATTCAGCTCGCGGCATGCACACTCCAACAGTGTGGAGCGTCACAGCCTACGTTCGTAGTGAGCCAGCCATGCTAAGGGTACATTAAACCGAAGGCGAGTGTACCTACACCTGCCCATGCCTTACCCCGCGCTAGGTCGGGAGCCTCGAACCATGCATGCTAAAATTGACCTGCGTGACATGCCACTCCATATCCAGGGATTATGTTTGGGCTGGCTGATTTGCGTTCTGCCTGCATTTAATGTAAGTTAGTAACTTATGAAATATATATATATATATATATATCTTGCAGAATATGGCATAGGAAATAAGGCACATAAAAGAACGTGGAAGGACGGAAACGTCCTGAATACGTCCAAATGACGTGTGCTGTACCTCCATAGCGCAGCAGATGGCGTGTTTCCGGCCACTGATCCGACGGCACCGGTTAACACGCGACGTCGGAGCGCGGCAGCTTCTCCAGCGAAACGTCAATCATCAAGCTATCCGTGTATTATCGACGTATCGAACACTTCGCGATGCATGTTCATTGTGAGGTGAACCATCGACAATCAACAGACGTTATCACGCATCAGTGTTTTCCACAGTCGACACGCACATGGGACGAGCTCATCGCAGGCCAAGCTTGACATGTCGTAACACGATGATTAAATGACGCCGGTAGCAGATGGTCGAACAACCAATCCTACACTTCCTACACTCGGTCACAAACTGTGCGACCGGCTTGTCCGGGCCGCCACGTACCACGACCGCCGTCACAAACTGTGCGGCCGGCTTGTCCGGGGCGCCACGTACCACGACCGCCGTCACAAACTGTGCGGCCGGCTTGTCCGGGGCGCCACGTACCACGACCGCCGTCGCCAGACGCCAGGCCGCCAGCACGGCACCTGCGGCCACACCTAATCGTTGCCAGCTGGAGCGCTCTCGATGTTACGCGGCGAGCGTGCGACACAGCGTGGCTATCGTCACAGCACCGACCTGGCTCCATCCTCGGCCGGCCGGGCCAAAAACACCGCCTCCCACCGGCTGCCGCCCGTCAGCACAGGCTCGCCGCGGAGCCGGACCCGTTCCGAGGTCACGTAGTCGGAGCACGCAGGCTAGTTGGCGCCACGACGACCTGTGGCGTGGCGCGAGGGCCAACTATCGATCCGATCCGCTCGGACCAAATAGGAGACTTCCATGTACACCACAACCACACAATCCTATCATAATGGGCTCGGAACCTTTAGCCAGAGCGAAGAAATAAGACTGGAAATATTAAACCAGCCCCGTTCAGAACTCCTTTTGAAGCCTCCCCATGGGGTCATGACGGCTGTGGGCGGTGCATCCACGCAGCAAAGGGCGTAGGCTAAGGCGCGAAAGGTCAATTCGCGCGGTCCACGCTCGGACGTAAGCGATGCTGGAGTCGCCGGTCCGGGCAGCCAGGCATCCCCAGACCAGCTCTTGGAAGACAAACCACCAGTGCTTCGATAAGCAACGCTTTGGTGACTGAAGTTAATAAGTAATTCCGATCCCTTTGCCGGGTGAGGCGCACAAGTCGTTCATACAGGAGTAAATGGACATACCATTCAGGTGATTTATGAGATAGATTAAAGCGTAGCTGGAGTATCGGATGGAATACGGCAACTTCGGCCGGTTTCATGGAATTTCATGCAGAACGTGATCGAAAGAAAAGGAGAGGTTTGACGGAAAAATCGATGCTCAGTGGCCACTAGCATTGCTCAAAATGAATTTTGAGCATTTGCCAGCCATGATAAAAAATGACCACCTGTGACGTCATATATATTCCATTTGATATGGAAAGGCCCACTCATGTTCATCGTACATATTTAGCAGTCACATTACCGTGCGTAGTGTACTACCAATGTTGGTCCCATGCCGGAACACACATGCGCGTACTATTGCGACGACTGGTGGCATAGCGCCTGGCTGGCGGACAGTCTGTGTCTGGCTGGCGGGCAGCCTGTGCCCGGACGTGCGCTTCAGTCTCACAATCCCACACTTTGCCCAGCCATTCCAGCTGGCAGGTGCACAGCGATGGTATCGGCCACTTGAGCCGTGTCGGCGCGTTGACAGTGCGTGTTAACTCGCCTGTTAACTAATTCAAAACGTTAAAAATGTACGAAGCATGAAAACGTCCGTCATGTGAACTTCTATCACTTAATGATCTTTTGATTCTGAGGTCTAATGGTCCAGCTTTGGAGACTGATGCGCAGAGCCAGAGCGATGAAAGTGTGAAACTAAAACGTGGTGTGGTTTGACGAAATAGGCCAATACAGGCGACATGTTTTTTTTGTGGAAAACTGAGCTGCGTAGACAAAAAGTGACCATTCAGTGCATGTAGCAAATTTTTCGCTCATGCTCGGGCTGCCATCGTCTTGGTTTCGGCGTTAACGTATCAGCTTTCCGTGAAATGACTGACTTTCTCAGCAAAGCCCCCTTCGGCACTTTCGAGTGGATTACAGCTCGTCGGTTTCCTCACATTTATTCGTTGCATGCAAAAGACCTACTCCATGGAATAGTGCGACGGTGGCGGTGGATGTGCGGCGCGGTGCGATGCGACGGGAGAGGGGCAGACCAACCCCATGTAGGAGAGCGATTGGTGCGCGTTCTGACGCAACTATCCCAGGTGATGCTCTCGAGTGTCTGGTGATCACAAGGTTGTCCGATCGACCGCGCAACACGGGAACCGGCTGCCGTCCAGCAGCAATAGCGGCCCACACCAGCTGGATAGTGCAGCTGGCGTGCAGCTGCTGAGTTGAACGGGAAGGCTGCACTACTCGCGTGCCTCACGCAACATTAATTTGTAAATAGATGCCAATTCCTCCACATGCAAACAGCTTGGCTCATGGACAGGGATAAGTAAGTAAAATATTATTGATTACATGGCCAACAACATTAGACAATTGGTTAAAGGATCAACACGCCAAAACAAGCGTTCGCATAAAATAAAGCATCGTTTACACACGCACTCCTCCGTGAATAGACGGCCAAATGTAGGCTGATTACGTCTACACCGGGTCTAAAAATCGCTGTAGAACAGCTCAACCACTAGGTGGTGTAAGTAATTTCTTCGACAGCTTGGTAAAGACTTTGCTATCGGCAAGAAGCGAGTAGCCTTTAACTTGTTATGCAATTAAATGGCGTGACTGAGCTGGAAAACAGACAGCTGAGATGCAAAGTAGAACAATAGGTGCGTATTACAGGCATGAAAACAGAGAATAGCACAGAAGCCGTCCCTGACTTCGCACGAGTTCGAAAAGTAAACCTGTGAGGAAAGTAAATCCATGGGCGTACGACGACGAAAACCGCTTGACAATAGTGTTCGCTCTCTGACTCTGGGTTAGCGTATACGCCTCTGGCGAGACCCAGGCACGACAAGGTCGTCTTACGGCAGCTAACAACAGCCAGAAACGGCTACCTTTGTACCTAGGGCAACGCCGGCACATCAAAGCCAGCGGCCGCCACAGATCTGGTCCGGGACAGACCTCAGGACGCCGACCTGCAATAAATACATACTAACTAGCCGTCAGCTTGCCGCCGCGCCTCTAGCCAGTGGTGAGCTGGGCTGGCGCACCAGTAGCGCTGGGGGGACGACACAGCTGCGGCACGACTGGCGGCCGGGACGCCATGGTGTGGCACCCGCTGACACAGTCGGGGATCGGGGCACGGCTAGACGGCACTAGTCATCTCATCTCGACGGCAGCGACCGCGCCAAACGCGGCATCAAACACGGATGTGATACACCACATCGAACGCCGCGTTCTGGGTTAGCCGTCATGCCGTTCAGATACCCAGGCAATATGTCACCGCGGTAGCGTGTCTGTGTGTGACGAGGCACTGCACCACACTGCCCCCTGCGTTGCAGCACACAGCACAAGTGTGGTCATCACAAGACACCACTGG
The DNA here is from genome assembly GCA_034440615.1 of Ashinkailepas kermadecensis. NCBI lineage: Eukaryota > Metazoa > Arthropoda > Thecostraca > Neolepadidae > Ashinkailepas > Ashinkailepas kermadecensis. Next base: position 73,103 of record JAOTOM010005012.1, on the reverse strand, counting down.
CAACACACTGAAAGTGGGGGCAAGCTGGGAACTGTCGCGGGACTGCGCAGGCCCGCCCGGCACACCCTCGTCTCGGCAGTTGTACACAGAACGGCTGCGGGGCCACTACCCGCTGGATGGTGCTGCCAGCTCACTCAGCCCATCAGTGCTGCCACCAAGCGGAGGCGGCCGGCACTTGGCTGGTCCGCCCGCGCTCCTCTCGCACAGCACAGCGTGTCTGAGAAGCTCAGCATTGACGCCGCTAGCTACATTTGCCGCTGGCGTGGCCAAGATGACGTCACAGCAGCCGTGGGCCGCGCGACACCACCTGAGAAGCGTCTGCCCGCCAGCGGCGGTGGCGCCACCTGGCGGCGCCGCTCGGCCACGCCGGCGTCACCTCAGAGCGGCTGGTAGCCGGAGACGGACTGGGTGATGGCGGCGGCCGTGGCGGCGGCCGTGGCGGCCGTGGCGTCCACGGCCGAGCGGCGGTACACGGAGCGCGTGCGCAGCATCAGCACCGAGGACAGCGCCGTGGCCACCACCAGGCAGTAGTTGAGCCACACGGTGCGCGCCGCTGCGGACGGGCGAGCGGAACCGTGTCACCGTGTCACCATGTCACCATGTCACCACGTCAGGCCACTTCACAAGTCGACCATGCACGCAAGTACGCACACGCACGCACTGGAGCAACTGGGCGCGAATGATCAAATTCTAGTCGAGGCGCCGTAAAGTCCAGATAACTAACACCGGAGCAGCAGCAGCCACAACAACGAAGGCTGAAAATTCGCTTATCACCTCGGCCAACCCTGCTCGTGACCCCTCGCGCTCATGTGAGCGTCAGCCGTCGCTCAGCGACGACACAAAAGTTCTGTACCGAAAACACTGGCCGACGCATCGACCACACCGACTTACCGAGTCGTTTGTTCAAGAAGAACAGCAGGTAGAGCATTCCGACCAGGTTGAAGCAGAAGCTCATGATGGCACCCACCACGTCCTCGGGCACGGGGTAGCTGACTTCAGAGGCGTACTCGAACAGTAGGGGCGACGCCGCGTACGTGCACGACACAGCTAACAGCACGGCACAGTACAGCGACACTGGGGACATGGGGACACTGTCAGCATATGAACACTGGGGACATGGATACAGTGTCCGTACAGGATCACTGGGGACATGAAGACACCGTCAGTACCGGGACACTGGGGACACGGGGACAATGTCAGTACGTGCACACTGGGGACACAGTGACAATGTCAGTACCGGACAGTTATAAATTATTCGTGAAATAGGGTGGAATATACCACTTTCTGAACACTCAATCGACATCCTTCTCCAAGCATTATCGACATCCTGCTCCTTCATGCATGTTTATGAAGTTTTCGTGTTTCCTTTCTAACAGTATCTCGTTTATAAGTAGCATGTGCATGCTTTCGATATGGAATGGTGATGCACGAACATTTTGCAATGCAATTTCAGGTAATGTGAGTACCTATGTGAACTGGACACACAATACCAGTTTATAGCATAGTTATTATTCTCCCTATCCTGAATATAACTCTTCTTAACTTATGAATCTCAAAACAAGTACAATCATAAGTACCTACACCATTGGCTCAAATTTCAGTCTGAAAGACATCAAATGCATTTTAAATGACACTAATTCCATGGTAAACTTCAACATCCTACTGTTCTCGTTTCGACATCCTACTGTGCTTATTTCAACATCTCACACCTAACGAAAAACCATTATTTTAACCCTGGTACCGGAACACTGCCAGCATATGGACACGGAGGCAGTGTCCGTACAGAAGCACTGGGGCCATAGAGACACTGTCAGTACAGAGACACTGTCAGTACCGGGACACTGTCAGTACAGGGACACTGTCAGTACAGGGACACTGTCAGCATAGGGACACTGGAGACACGGAGACAGTGTCCGTACAGGAGCACTGGGGCCATAGAGACACTGTCAGTACCGGGACACTGTCAGCATAGGGACACTGGAGACACGGAGACAGTGTCCGTACAGGAACACTTGGGATATGGAGACACTGTCAGTACAGGGACACTGGGGACATGGGGACAGAGTCTGTACAGGGAAATTGGAAACACAGAAACTGTGTCAGTACAGGGACACTAGGAACACAGGGAAAGCGTCAGTACAGGGACACTGGGGACACGGGGACAATGTCAGTACATGTACACTGGGGACACAGGGACAATGTCAGTGCGGGTACACTGTGATTGTCAGTACGTATATACTGTGGACATGAGGACAGTGCTAGCACAGATGTGCTGTCAGTACAAGACCGCTGGAAGGCACGGGGAGTCGGAACAGGCGTACCGGCAGTGGGGCCTTAGCCACGGCAGACCACGTGAACTATTCGCAGAAGCACGGCACTGTCACTGACACATGCACACCTGAACGCGGCCAGAGCGTGGTGTCTCGGAGGCCTTAGGGCTGGTCATGTGCGTGGTGTCTCGGCACAGGCTTCACCGACACGTCAGCCGTCACGGCCCGTCACAGCCGTCACGGCCCGTCACAGCCCGTCACAGCCGTCACAGCCGTCACGGCCCGTCACAGCCCGTCAGCCGTCACGGCCCGTCACAGCCGTCACGGCCCGTCACGGCCCGTCAGCCGTCACGGCCCGTCACAGCCGTCACGGCCCGTCACAGCCGTCACGGCCCGTCACAGCCGTCAGCCGTCACGGCCCGTCACAGCCGTCACGGCCCGTCACAGCCGTCACGGCCCGTCAGCCGTCACGGCCCGTCACAGCCGTCACGGCCCGTCACAGCCCGTCACAGCCGTCACGGCCCGTGTGGAGGCTCCGACACATCCGCGTTCTGTGCGCACCACACAGCCAGCCGGGACAACCAGCCTAGCCGAGTGTATCCGCCAGGCCATTGGCCCGGCCACTGGCAGCCTGCCCGCCGTCCCGCCAGGCTGCCACGCACGTGCGGCAACGGTGTGTGCCACTCACCGATGGAGACGGGCGCCCAGCCGGCGACGATGGCCAGCAGCCAGCACCAGTGGACGCAGCCGATGGCCAGCAGGCAGATGATGGTGGCCTTGATGTGGCCGCGGAACACGTCCGTCAGCCGTGCCACCACCAGCGCGAAGGTGCAGCACGCGATGCCTGCCCACATGCCCATCAGGCTCGCCTGGTTCTGCAGCGCACACACACACAAGTCGAGACGAGTCAGTCGCGCTGGTTACGCGGGCCACCGTAGCTACAGATGTGGCACACGGCGCTGGAGATGTGGCATATCGTAGCCACAGATGTGGTACACCGCAGCTACAGATGTGGTACATCGTAGCTACAGATGTGGCATATCGTAGCCACAGATGTGGTACACCGCAGCTACAGATGTGGTACATCGTAGCTACAGATGTGGCACGCCGTAGCTACAGATGTGACACACTGCAGCTGCAGATGTGGCACACTTCAGTTACAGATGTGGCACACCGCAGCTGGAGATGTGGTACATCGTAGTTACAGATGTGGCACACTGCAGCTTCATATGTGGCACACTGCAGCTGCAGATGTGGCACACTTCAGCTACAGATGTGGCACACCGCAGCTGGAGATGTGGTACATCGTAGCTACAGATGTGGCGCATCGTAGCTACAAATGTGGCACACTGCAGCTACTGATGTGGCATACACGATATCGAGCCGGGTATGGGGACACCGGGTGAGGACCGGGGTGTACCGAGCCGGCGATGCAGTACGCACATTGCGGATGCGGGGTACCGATCCAGTGATGTGGCCCAACTGGTCGCCGAGCCGAGTTGAAAAACAAAACGGCTCCGTCCTGAGCTCGCCATCCAAAACATCATGCGCCCCGGACTGGTCCCTCCTTTTTCCCTGACGAGTGAATGGTGCTGGTTCCCAATGAATGGATCCACGCCAGAACTTTATGACAATTTTCTTCACTTGACATCGATGCATAATGGAACAGTACACCGCATATACATTGGGGATAATTCGATGTGCATATGCACTTCCTTTACCGTTGTCTCCTTTACATCATTCTTAAAATGAAACCACAAGTGTATTCTACAAAGCCCAGACATAGGACAAATTGTTTAATGAGAAACAGAACAAAAAGAGCCCTCACAACTGCGCTCTACAAACCCAAAGGTTTGCATCTTGCTCTCCAAGCCAAGATATAAGCATAAATACAGGCTCGCTACTGAGCCACATCCGTCCGCACACAGATCCGGCCGCTCTCACTGCCGCGGAAGGCAGCGCAAGCCGCCATCTGTGAAGTGTACTTTACACACAATATTTTCACGAGCTTGACCAGTTCGTAAAGCTTTCAGAAGCGAGTTCGGTCAATAAGGCGCCTCGCCTTGCGTAGGGTCAATGTGGGCTACTGTGACATTGGCTGTATTGCTGTGCACATATTATCGCACTCTAGTGTACAGAGTACACACCATTTCAGCTTGGAGATCAACCGGCAGACAGCCCTGCCCGCGCCAACTACCTCTGTGATGCCCAACACCCTGAGGTTGATGTCCATGACGCCGAACCAGGAGCCCATCACTCCCTGTGACAGGCTGTACGTCAGCACGATACAGATGAGGTCGCGGTGCCTGAAAATGAGGCGGCAGCGTCAGCGTGGCTGAGATTGCCGGACACAGACCGAAAGACTACTCGTCGTGATACGACAGGTGCCACTCCCAGTATTGCCGGATACGGACCGCAACGCTACTCGTGATATGACAGGTGCCACACCCGGCATTGCCGAACACGGACTGCAAGGCTGCTCGCCGTGATACAAAGGTGACATGACAGGTGCCACACCCGGCATTGCCGAACACGGACTGCAAGACTGCTCGCCGTGATACAAAGGAGCCTGTACAAAAAGGAAAAGTGGCACCTGATGATGCCAAAAAATAATAATAAAGTGATGTCAAAAGAATTGGTATTAAGTGTGGGTTTCCACTAAAAGTTAAGAATTTCATGACACCGCAGTATCATTCGGAGACTTCCAGCCCACGACACGGGCCCAACGTGCCAGCCACCCCAGCCACGGGAAGATGATAAGTGACTTTTCGGGACGGGCACACTTAGGCCCACGGCCGTATCAGTTAAGTCTGCTATGTCTTCACAGCAGCACTGGGACCAGCTCCACCTACACCAATCTCAGAAACGTCGGCGTCTATTCAGCCCCAGGTGGAAGCGGAAATGCGTACCTGAGCGCCATTCCGAGTCCTTCTCGGAAGCTGACTGTGTTGGTGGAGGCAGATCGAGACGGCGGTATCGGCGGCTTCGACGGGAAATATGCCAGCGTGAGGGCAAACAATATCGCGCAGATAGCAGCATCTGCAACGCAATTGTCTCAGAATGTCCCACGAACAATCAAATAAACATGAGCACACGTACATCCGGTCGGGAGGTTCAAACAGCAGAACAAACTTGCCCGATAACATTTTGACGAGCTGTGTCTGGGGAGATAAGACCACTAGACCAAACAACCTTAAAGTACATATGATCGTAGCGAACTTCGATGGGACAGATTAACTAGTCAAAGGCAGTTAAAGGGCATCAGTTTTTTCCACCAGAATTAGGGTATTTAGGTGGTGCTATTAGATGCATAACCTGCCAAACAAGCAACTATGGCCGATCAGAAAAACAGAGTCGGCGAGCAAGAAGGTAGTTCATGGTGGAACTGTGCAAAGTGCCAGCCAGCGGCGGAGGTGCATAAATATAATTTTAGAACTGGTAAGTAGGTGAGCATTTCCAAATGGATCACCAACTTCCTGAATTTTTGCTTTGAAAGAAGTTTGTAAGCTTATATTAGATACTAGGGAACAACCACACAGTTTTGCTTCAGTTAATCCAACTGTGGGATTTTCCATCAGCATAATGGATATTATCAGCGTATTGGATTTTTCACAAACACAATGTGTAGAATGCTGAACCCTTTGGTTCTTTTGACAAAGTTGTCAAATTATAATTTTCAATCTTTTAATGTCTTGCAAGGTTAAATGTTTGGAATCAGAGGCGCAGTCAAGGGAGCCTTGGAACTCGGTCCCTCCACTAGTGACGAACATTGTGTTTTTACAACACAAATGCTTGATCAAGAAGTGGTGCTCAGCCATACCATAGTCATAACAAGCCCGCCGGCCCCTTACAAAATTTATGGCTGACTGCTTAGAATTTGTAATCTTTTAATCTTCCGACACAGCTGCCAACACTGAATCTTCTGAATCTTTCACAAATCTTAATGTTCGGGATCTTGAATCTTATGCATCTTTCCACACAGTTTAAAAACTGTGAATTTTAAATCATTGGAATCCCGGGATTCAAACGATTAAAAAGCCAAGATTAAATTAAGATTCTGATTTGGGAATTCTGGTCTCAAAACCTTTCAAGTTATATTTCTTATTCTGAACTAGTCATGTGCTTTGGACTAGTGCAATGAACGCAAGTGATTGCGGTGATATATATATATATATATATATATATATATATATATATATATATATATATATATATATATATATATATATATATATAGGTAAATACGGATATATATACATATACATATATATATATATATATATATATATATATATATATGTGTGTGTGTGTGTGTTCATAGTGTGCGTGTGGACATATCCCTTTGCATCAGTACGTGTGTGCATGCGTGTATGTATGCGGACAGCAGCTGGGCAGCGGGCGGGGCGGATCGCGCCGCGGTAACTATGAGGTTGCAATTGAAGGGTGCCTGGCCTCGGAATGTGAGCTTGACGCCACACAGATGCCATCACCACCATCAATCATCAAACTGTGCGGCGGCGTGGCGTAAACGCCGTCCAGACTGTTAGCGGGTCGACGTGCCCACCCGACAGACATAAACAGGCCGAGCGACCCAGTTACTAGCGGCATGATTACGCGCACGGAGATGTTCGTTCTTACACTCCACTCGAATGCAGATGGAAAAAGCGGTACATTCACTCTCAATACCGGCGCAACGTGTGACGTGGCAGATGACGTGTCACCGGCGCTTGAAAGGAACACAAACCCAGCAGCACCGCGGAGTGGTTCCCCATGTACCGTGAATCACCGGATCAGAATAGTGCCCACTGAAATGAGATGGAAGCTAAAAATGAATGAATTGGAAGCATTACCCCACAAAGCGACAATTGCGCGATAAAATAGTAACGGGCATGACTTCGTTAGTTAGTTATTTGGGCTTTAGGGCGCTTCGACCAAACAGGCATGACTTCATTTCGGTTATATACATATGGACCAAAATTTGGACGCCAGGTCAGAAATAGAACGAGAAGTCATGAATAGATGCAAAACCAATATTTGCATATTACAGCACCACCTTCCCACTACGCCTATCCCTGCTCACCGTTTGTCACAAAGGCAGAATTTCTATCCACTCAGGACAAGGGAGGAGGAGAAGGAATTGGAATTGGGGTGCACTGATTGCACATCCATTTTGTGCTGGGGCGCGGACAATTCCTCGGGAAGCCTGGCAACACGTGGGCAAGTCATGCTGAAGTAGAGCAACGCTCTGCTGTGCACCCTGTTTTTCATCTGCGTAATGGTCCACTTCATCAATCATCATTACAGTCAGGGGGCAGCCAGGATCTTAAGGGGGCCGACCAAAAAACGTCATGAAACAGGACCCGATATTGGCGCGCGAAAATATCTGGTTTTGAATGGCGAAAATCTCAAAATTTTGTTTGACATAGTATAACTTTAGTTGCTAATGGTGGCCGGACCCACGTCCCCCCATCTTTGGTTGCGCCTCTGACTGGAGTGAAACGAGTCAGTGAAATGAGAACAATGAGAAGGGCAAAGCAAACCTAATTGGAACTTGGTTTGAGCAGCGTATTTCTTTACTCACCACTACCACTCTCACTTCAGACCACTACCCAATTATTACATAACTTACACGCTATGAAAACAACATGGAAATATCCTGTATTTTGCTACTGATGTTCTCCTAGCAATTGCGATACAACATGTAGACATTGGGAAAATAAGTTGAACAAAGGCACCATGAAAATGGTAACATCATGGGAGAAATTAACACGGGTCCAAGACACACGCTTTGCACACTTTACACCGGGGCGAAGGAACCGCAAAGTTCATAAATTATACACCGGACCGCAAGATAATATCTAGCTACCAAAAATACTAGTAATCTTGCTCTTGCTCTTGTCAAATAAAGCTTATATGTGTGCTATTGAAATAGCGCTGCCGCTCTCCAAGACGTGTGGTGTAAAATGTGATCCCAAGGCCATTCGAAACCTACATTCCGCCCGTAAACACTGCTTAAATCGATTAATTAAATAGACAGATTGTCATGTTTGGATTTCATCTGGTATGAATAACACACTGCAAGCATTAACCATAAGTATTAAAGAAGACGGCACCCAATGGCTCCAAGTGAGCAGACTGGCCGCATGTTCGATGATCCGTCCCAGTCGTGTTATCCGATACCCCGCCATATACGCCGACAGGCAGCTGACCACCAACACAGCTGCTGACAAAGGCCATTCCACGTCCGACAACATCCGCCGGAGAGAGGGGGGGGTGGGGCGCATCTGACCACCGACACAGCTGCTGACAAAGGTCATCCCAACGTCCGCCTCGGCAGCCAACATCCGCCGGGTGGGGGGGGGGCAGCTGACCACCGACACAGCTGCTGACAAGGGCCATCCCCACGTCCGCCTCGGCTGCCAACATCCGCCGGAGGGGAGGGGGGGGGGCAGCTGACCACCGACACAGCTACTGACAAAAACCATCCCCACGTCCGCCCCAACATCCGCCGGAGGGGGAGGGGCAGCTGACGACCAACATCAGCCGGGAGAGGGGAGGCAGAACAGGCGCCCATTGTGACCTAATACTCGCTGCCAGTGACCGACATACCACTGCCGGGTCAGGGGCTCATCAGCGGAACATAGCGCTGCATAACCCCAAACCATCTCTACTTGAGCATGTATTGCACGCAATGACACGCAAAAACATCAATAACAAAATAACAAATACAATAACAAACTGCGGTTATCCATTATCGCTGAGATTTTGAGCTAATCATTTACAAAAAAGAGTAAATGTACACGGAAACATCTGGGGCGACCAGTGTGATTGAGCGCGATCTGTGCCGCAACATTCGGCCGCTGGTCAAAGTCTGTTGCATCACTCGTGACCTCTGCCCTGGCCTACATACCCGGCGTCTATGATGACGGAAACGGACAGCCGTGTCGGTCAAACACACACGTGACTATATCCGGTACATCACATGGCTGTCCCAGCAGACGGCACACACTGACAGTTGGGAACTGGCACCGGGACGTCAGTCCACCACAGCTCAGTAAACATCAGCAGCCGGCACACACTGACAGTTGGGAACTGGCACCGGGACGTCAGTCCACCACAGCTCAGTAAACCTCAGCAGACGGCACACACCGACAGTTGGGAATTGGCACCGGGACGTCAGTCCACCACAGCTCAGTAAACCTCAGCAGCCGGCACACACTGACAGTTGGGAACTGGCACCGGGACGTCAGTCCACCACAGCTCAGTAAACCTCAGCAGACGGCACACAGTGACAGTTGGGAACTGGCACCGGGACGTCAGTCCACCACAGCTCAGTAAACCTCAGCAGACGGCACACACTGACAGTTGGGGACTGGCACCGGGACGTCACCCCACCACAGCTCAGTAAACCTCAGCAGACGGCACACAGTGACAGTTGGGAACTGGCACCGGGACGTCAGTCCACCACAGCTCAGTAAACCTCAGCAGACGGCACACACTGACAGTTGGGAACTGGCACCGGGACGTCAGTCCACCACAGCTCAGTAAACCTCAGCAGACGGCACACAGTGACAGTTGGGAACTGGCACCGGGACGTCAGTCCACCACAGCTCAGTAAACCTCAGCAGACGGCACACACTGACAGTTGGGGACTGGCACCGGGACGTCACCCCACCACAGCTCAGTAAACCTCAGCGGACGGTACACAGTGACAGTTGGGAACTGGCACCGGGACGTCAGTCCACCACAGCTCAGTAAACCTCAGCAGACGGCACACACTGACAGTTGGGGACTGGCACCGGGACGTCAGTCCACCACAGCTCAGTAAACCTCAGCAGACGGCACACACTGACAGTTGGGGACTGGCACCGGGACGTCAGTCCACCACAGCTCAGTAAACCTCAGCAGACGGCACACACTGACAGTTGGGAACTGGCACCGGGACGTCAGTCCACCACAGCTCAGTAAACCTCAGCAGACGGCACACACTGACAGTTGGGGACTGGCACCGGGACGTCAGTCCACCACAGCTCAGTAAACCTCAGCAGACGGCACACACTGACAGTTGGGAACTGGCACCGGGACGTCAGTCCACCACAGCTCAGTAAACCTCAGCAGACGGCACACAGTGACAGTTGGGAACTGGCACCGGGACGTCAGTCCACCACAGCTCAGTAAACCTCAGCAGACGGCACACACTGACAGTTGGGGACTGGCACCGGGACGTCACCCCACCACAGCTCAGTAAACCTCAGCAGACGGTACACAGTGACAGTTGGGAACTGGCACCGGGATGTCACCCGTGACCCTGGCTCCCACAGCACCGCCCGACTTAACGTTCATTATAGGCGTGATGTCACCCCCAAGACATCTGCGACCTCATCATTAATTCACGGCATGACTTTCTGTCGCCTTCCAGAATGCGTTGGCCAACGTCAACGATCAATTATGCATTTGTTTGCATTTTCAATATTTTGCTACTGTTCATATTAATGTTTCGCTCGTCTATGCATGTGCTATACACAAATCGACTGCTTTACACGCCTGTCACTAGAGACGCAACCAGGGGGGGGGGGGTCAGCCTTATCAACCAAAAATGCACTAGATAAAACAAGAAATTTTGAGGTTTCCACAACGCAAAACCCTAAGTTTTCGGTGAGCTTCGCGAGCCGAAGACTCTTTCATTACCTTTTTTGTCCCACCTCCCCCCCCCTAAACTCCTTAGAAATATCCTGGCTGCGCCACTGCCTGTGACCTCAGCGATTTCACCGCAACCACTACACAAACACACTTCTGCAGTACAGCATGCAAATATACAACATCCACCCGCCTCGCAACACCACGTCAGCTCACATATTCATAGAACATGAAGCAGACGCCACCCCATCGTTCAACGGACTCATGCACGTGATCCGTGTCGGTAAACATCCTGACCGCGGCTGTCGCGTCAACAGCTGACCATACCCGGCCCGACGCACGCACCCGTGGGCGGTGCGCGCGGGCCCGGGCGGCAGCGGGCGACTGACCGATGTACATGAGGTGCATGATGTCGTCGCGCAGCTCGGCCGGCCCCGGCCCGGTGCCGTTGGTGTAGTTTCCCTCGCCGTCCACCAGGTGCTTGATCCAGCCGGTGGTCTCGCCCAATATGGATGCTGAAAGAATGCCGGGCGATACTCAGCTATTGGTAACAACCGGAGCAGACAGGATGCTGATGGCCGATAACATCATACCGGTGAAGGTCCAGTTATTTAGGAGCAGCAGCATCCAGCCATGTTCCAAAGTTATTTCCTTGGTGATTTTCTATCATCCAAGACCATTTTCACCCTCGTTTGTCAAAACCATGCCAAAAATTGTGGGAAAACGGATAGACAATTTGAGCCAAATGAACTGTTGTGACAAGTGTATGGCGCGGGAATTATTTGAATGTCAGGGAACAACAGGTCCGCCGACGTTCAAATAATATCGGGCGGTGCAATAAATTGCAGCAGTAAAGCTCGGGTCAGCCTCGGAAAAAAACACTGTCGGTTTGGTTCCAAACACACATGTAGCACGGAGAGCGGCGTTGTGCACAGAATCAAGCGTACGTGTAGTTGTCCGGGAAGCACCGTAGTCGACATCGCTTCCATATTCAATCCGTGAACAAATCAGAACGCATTAAAACTCTCCTGGCTGCCAAATATGAGCAACGAGAGACGACTTTCCAAACCTGCAGCCTCCTGGTACAACTCCATTTCATCCGTGTGATGTGCTCCTTCAATACACTTCGTCGGTCCATCCGCATTCCCAGAAATCTAACGCACTGTTGTAAACATACCAGTCGTCCAAAGATCTTAGTGGCGGGTCTGAACACTGCCTACGGCGACAAAAGTGCACAGCTGCCGTTTTCGTGGAGGAGAAACGGAAACCCTTGGCACCACTTTTCAAGTTCCCGACAGCCAGCTGAATTTATCTCTGCACGCTGCGGAAACTACGCGAGCAGCACCACACGCAAAAGTCGTCTACACAGAGAGCTCATCCGATTGACAGTCATCGGATTGTCATTGTCTACATCGTTGATGGAAATCGAAAATAACACTACACCTAATACGCTTCTTTCTGGCGCACTGGCGGCTTTAAAAAAAAAAACTCAAAACTACCCCAGTCTAAAAAAGTTCCAGCCGCACACACTCGGAAGTATCGGTAGGATAAAAAGTTCTCCAAAAAGACCCACGAGGCCGCGTATGCCACAGTAATACAGTTTGCTAATTATTTCATGGCGTCATGCAGTGTCAAACGCACCTTCAGTGTAACAACGTATGGCCACTGTATGGCGTTGCATCATGAATCCATAACAGCTCAATCGAGGGTCAGAACATGGTCTACACTAACACGACACCTTCCGAAACCACATTTAATATTGTTTAGCTGATTACTGAATTATCATAAGCACATCAACCTGTATTTACCATTTTCAAAGAGCTTACATAAGTGCGATGTGAAGGATACAGGGAGATGACTTAATATCTTCTCTTTGACTTCTCTAATCTCTTCTATTTGACTTAATAATTGTAACAACAATTTCCTCACGCCACGGCGTGGGAAATGTATTTGCTTCGCACATGACGCAATAAAGTGACAGAAGCATCTCCAGCCCAACTTTTGGTAGCTGCTTTTGGCAGTATCATTGTACACCATATCAGGTACCTCAGACACAGATCAGGGATGAAATCACAGCATTTAATTCGATCATGGTGAAAGCTCTATTGCAAGACACAACGGTGATGATGATAAAGTCAATAATATTTGATGGACATTACATTCTGTGTCTTTTTAATTGTGGGCTACCAATATTTTTGGACCGCTTTGGGAGCGCTCGGGCGATCTCATCTGCAACTTCTATCGGTTTCGTTGGCTTCGTCCATCTGGGTGATGAATTGGAAATAGGGTTCGTACCATCCGTCCCGAGACTCACTTTATCTGCACCCCTACTGATAGTATTTCTGTGGACCAGTTCAGCATAGTAGCATACGTTTTACTAGATTTGAGCTTGACTTCAGCTATCGTTCGTGTAGCACGCGCCCTTGCTTTCCGGAACGTGATAAGATTTTAGGAAGAGCAGTTGTGATCAAAGGCACGAAATACTCCTTTACGGGCACGAATTCAGGCCACCACGGAACTGAAGTCAGGTAAGATGCACCCGAAGAGCGGGGTCAGACGCTAACCACCCCGGCCACGCTACAGCGCCGACCACTTGACCCCGGCAGATCGACACCCAGGCCCGGCCCGAGACGACCTGCCATTTGGCCCGAATGGGGCCCTACGGACCCGCCCGCCCGCCCGGCCGCCCATCCGGGATATTGGAACCAAAGAGGTTGGTCCCACACCGCAACTGGTACCGTGCGAGATGGGAGCTGAACCTCCAGGACTCTCATCAACTTCGGCGGACGGCCCGAGGCGGAACGTCTACCCCGATCAAAATGAGCGGACGGATAGACCAGGGACAGCAGCACTACCTGCTCATGGCATGGGAGTTGTTGCAGGGTTGGACGAAGGACATATCCAGGAATGTTGACAATGAACGGACAATGGGATGGGAAGAGAAAGCCTGAGGAACTAGGGTCCGCGCGCTCGCTACGCACGTCACCAGCCGAAGTCGCTGCCCTTGCGGAAGCCAATCCGGATGTAAAAATTACTGGGAGCAGCAGTCCCACCTGCTGTCAGTTTGAGTTACACCCCCTGCCGACCTGAGCTACACGTCCTACCAGGCTGAGTCACGTCTCTCGTCAGCCTGAGCTACACCTCCTACCGGTCTAAATTGCACCTCCCGTCAACCTAATTTGCACCTCCCGCCAGTCTGAGCTACACCTCCCGCCAGTCTGAGCTACACCTTCAATCTTAGTTACACCTGTCAGCCTGAGCCACACCTGCCAGTATGAGCTACACCTCCTGTCAGTCTGAGCTTCACCTCCTGTCAATCTGAGCTACATCTGTCAGTCTGAACTACACCTCCCGCCACTCTGAGCTACACCTGTTAATCTGAGTTACACCTGTCAGCCTGAGCTACACCTCCTGTCAGTCTGAGCTAGACCTCCAGCCAGTCTGAGCTACACCTCCCGCCAGTCTGAGCTACACCTCCTGTCAGTCTGAATTACAACTCCTGCCAGTCTGAGCTACATCTCCTGTCAGTCTGAGCTAGACCTGCCAGTCTGAGCTACACCTCCTGTCAGTCTGAGCTACACCTCCCGCCAGTCTGAGCTACACCTCCAGCCAGTCTAAGTTATACCTGCCGTCAGTTTGAATTACGCCTCCCATCAGCTTGAGTTACATCTCCCGCCAGTCTGGGCTATGCCTCCTGTCAGTCTGAGTTGCACCTCCCATTAGAATGAGCTATGCCTCCCACCAACCTGCAGTACACCTCTCAGTGTGCCTGTGCACTGACCTGCGAGATCGCCTGTGACGTTCGGCGCTGGCAGTGGCGTTACTTTATTCGGCTGGGACACGACCAGTGGTCCCAGCAGAAAGCTGCCGCTCATGCCCAGCTGGTTCAGCACGTTGGGGATACCTGTGGAATAGCGGAGAGCGTCAGACACCCCCAATCAGCATAGCAGATGGTGAACATTGAGCCGCACTCACGGACACTGAGCCATGTGGCGCAACAGGGAGCATCAGACACCCCAAATTAGCATAGCAGATGGTGAATATTGAGCCATGTGGAACAACAGGGAGCACCAGACACCCCCAATTAGCATAGCAGATGGTGAACATTGAGCCATGTGGAACAACAGGGAGCATCAGACACCCCCGATTAGCATAGCAGATGGTGAACATTGAGCCATGTGGAACAACAGGGAGCATCAGACACTTCCAGTTAGCATAGCAGATGGTGAACATTGAGCCATGTGGAACAACAGGGAGCATCAGACACCCCCGATTAGCATAGCAGATGGTGAACATTGAGCCATGTGGAACAACAGGCAGCATCAGACACTTCCAGTTAGCATAGCAGATGGTGAACATTGAGCCATGTGGAACAACAGGGAGCATCACACACCCCCAGTTAGCATAGCAGATGGTGAACATTGAGCCATGTGGAACAACAGGGAGCATCAGACACTTCCAGTTAGCATAGCAGATGGTGAACATTGAGCCATGTGGAACAACAGGGAGCATCAGACACCCCCAGTTAGCATAACAGATGGTGAACATTGAGCCATGTGGAACAACAGGGAGCATCAGATACCCCCAGTTAGCATAGCAGATGGTGAACATTGAGCCATGTGGAACAACAGGGAGCATCATACACCCCCAGTTAGCATAGCAGATGGTGAACATTGAGACATGTGGAACAACAGGGAGCATCAGACACCCCCAATTAACATAGCAGATGGTGAACATTGAGCCATGTGGAACAACAGGGAGCATCAGACACCCCAAATTAGCATAGCAGATGGTGAATATTGAGCCATGTGGAACAACAGGGAGCATCAGACACCCCCAATTAGCATAGCAGATGGTGAACATTGAGCCGCACTCACGGACACTACGCTATTCTGAAGAATGTTTAGCCAAACTGATGGACACTGCGCCATTCTGATATATTCTGAGCCATACTAATTAATTGATGCACACTGGCATACTGACGGATGCTGAACCATGCTGACGGATGCTGGGGCATAATAATGGATGCTGAACCGTATTGTCGGATACTGAATCACACTGACGGATACTGAGCAATTCTGAAGAATACTAAGCCATACTGGTGGATTCTGATGGACAACTAGAAGCCTTACATCCACCATGTTTGCACCAGCTTAAACCAAGATGAAAGCCGACTGTATACATCTAGTTTCAGGTAGTTCAAGATACATCGTTCGGAATGTGTGCTACTTTTTCCCATGCGGTACAACTTGTTATAAAACATGGCCCTGTTTTACCAAGTTAAAACAAGTTGCATCTAGTGGCATATGTAAAACTAGATCCGGCCAATTTCTGCGAAGCCTCTGGTGGCAATCGAACCCCTTCCCAGATCTTCGCGGAGCTAAACCGCACCACGGCTAGTTCACGAGAACAGTCTGCCGTTGTCCTAAGCTGGCCAGGAGACACGACACTCGCTGTGTGGAGTTCGGCTCGGACAAAGGTCAACAGACTGAGCCGGATCGCCAGTGCTGGCGTCGGCTCAAGTGTCACCAATGTGGGCGACAGACCGCCGCAGCAGGCGGCGCAGACTGAGCCGGATCGCCAGTGCTGGCGTCGGCTCAAGTGTCACCAATGTGGGCGACAGACCGCCGCAGCAGGCGGCCAGCTTTTTCATGTGGTCCGAGCTTTTTGATGTGACGCCAGAGTGCACGCCAAACACAGGCTGTTGCGCCGGTCCTGCGACCTGCGCCGGTTGCGCAGACTGCGGAGCCGGAGGTGACCTGAGATCGCCCAGCGGTCTGAGGCTGCCGAGCGGTCTGAGGCCGACAAGTGGTCTGAGGCAGCCAAGTGGTCTGATGACGCCCAGCGGTCTGAGGACGACCAGCTGTCTGAGGCCGCCCAGCGGTCTGAGGCCGCCCAGCGGTCTGAGGACGCCTAGCGGTCTGAGGCTGCCGAGCGGTCTGAGGCCGACAAGTGGTCTGAGGCAGCCAAGTGGTCTGATGACGCCCAGCGGTCTGAGGACGACCAGCTGTCTGAGGCCGCCCAGCGGTCTGAGGACGCCTAGCGGTCTGAGGACGCCTAGCGGTCTGAGGACGCCTAGCGGTCTGAGGACGCCCAGCGGTCTGAGGCCGCCCAGCGGTCTCAGACCGCCCAGCTGTCTAGCTGACAGGCTGCGGGTAAGGCTGCATGCTGACAATACTGGTGGTGGGTGGGTGTGGCCTGATCCGACGGGAGCAAAGTTGCAGTCACAGGTTCTGGCTCACGAGTCTGCAAGACTGTTCTCGGTGCACACACCAACAGCTGGACCCCTACAAGCACCGCTGTGGTGGTAAAATGTACTATCTAAAACGTGCTGACGACAGAAACATGTTGCAATAACGTCAAATTGCACTTCATCAGCTGCTGGTTGACACTCTGACCTGACGAACAACCACTCGCATGTCAGCCCATGGATCAGGCGAGAACCAGACAATAACCCTGTCCAGACCATAGCCGTTACCCAGGCTACAACGTTACCGAGACTATACATTTACCCGGACTATAACCTTAACCAAGCCATGTCGTTAACCAGACTAGAACCCCACCTAAACTATAATCGTAACCCAGACTACACTATTGTCCAGGTTATAACCGTTACCGAGACTATAACCCTGCCCAAACTATAACCCAACCCAGGCTATAACCACTAACCAGATCATCATCCAACCCAGGCCATAACCGTTCCCAGTGAGCAGCCATCGTCGTCCACACAAGGATGATAAGCTATGCACCATGGGTAGAGAACACCATGGGGCGGGTGTGGCCTATGTCACGCCAGTTAGTTAGTTATTTGGGCTTTAGGGCGCGTCGACTGCTGTGGTCATTTTGCGCCCATAACTAAGATATTTATATAAATACAATTAGAGAGTGTCAAGCCTCACACTTTGAGGGCCGCTTAAGTGATGCCACTGTGTTATAGGTTTTACATGCAATGCATATCAGTGTGGAGTATATATTACCGAGAATGATACATCAGAAAGGAAGTCGATCAGTTGTCCGGGTTGAACATTGCTAGAGTTGTCAGACAGAATATCATTAAGTGAGTCCACCTGTGCAGATCCAAAGTGATGTCTACGCTCTTCAGCATAAAATGGGCACGAGATCAAAACATGGCGAACTGTCAGTAGTGCACAACATCTTGTGCACCGAGGTTTCTCGCCACCGCACAACAGATAACCGTGAGTGGCATAAGTATGCCCAATGCGGAGGCGGCACAATACAACCTCTTCTTGTCTATGTTTAAGGCAGGACGAGCTCCATGGTCTCAGACGTTGCTTAATGGCTCTCAGTTTGTTCGTCTGTGTCGCGTCCCACATTGCCTGCCACTTGTCTAAGAGGAAGGTGGACACCTCTCGGTAATGGTCCGTGGCAGGAAGTGGCAGCGTACGAGTGCACGGCGCGCGCGCTGCTCGCTTCGCCGCAGCATCCGCCAACTCATTACCGCAAATACCCACATGGCTAGGAATCCAACACAAGAGCACCCGGCGTTTCTTGTTGTGCATATTCGTCAGACCGCTTAAAATATCACGCAAAAGGGGGTTAGACGGATAAAATGTGTTCAGGGCCAGAAGGCTGCTTAAAGAATCGGTGAAAATAACATGTCGATCTCCTTCCGACACTTCGATGTAGCATAAAGCTTTCAAAATAGCGACAAGTTCCGATGAGTACACAGATGCATGAGTTGGGAGGGAAAACGATCGAATAACAGGGCCACAAACAAAAGCGCTGCCCACACCGTCCTCGGTTCGAGATCCATCGGTATAGGTTGTTCTCCAGCCCTGAAATGATTCAATATGTTCCAGAGCCAGTGCGCGAAACTCTTCTGGGGAAACATCTGTTTTCCTCGTTTGTTGCTACGACTTAACATGGGCCTATATGGACATCGGTTGGAGAGAACACTCGGCCAGCGTCAGCCGGCCAGTCAGCCGGCCAGCGTCAGTCGGCCAGAGTCACTCGGCCAGCGTCAGCCGGCCAGAGTCAGCCGGCCAGCGTCAGCTGGCCAGTCAGTCTGCCAGCGTCAGTCGGCCAGCGTCAGTAGGCCAGCGTCAGTAGGCCAGAGTCAGCCGGCCAGCGTCAGTAGGCCAGAGTCAGTCGGCCAGCATCAGTCGATGAGCCCCAGCCACGGCTGAGCGCCAACACAACACTTAGTGCCACACAAAGGGTGAATGATACACGACTGATTGGCTATATGTGCTTCGGGGCATGTCGGCAGCGCATGGAACCACCTTGCTCAGCTGTAGGGCGGGGCGGAGCCTAGCAGTGACGGTAGTACGCTGGTAAGGTGGGAACCACATTGAGAGTACGACTAGGACCAGTGGCGGCGGTACGCTGGTAAGGTGGGAAACACATTGTGAGTACGACTAGGCACCACGTACCAGTGGAGGCGGTACGCTCGCGCTGGTGAGGCGGAAACCACATTGTTTATTAGGTGGCTTACGACGCACTTCGTTCACAATCACGGCTAATAGCGCCGTCTACACCGCTTCGCCGGTGAGCCGCGGGATTGGGAAATGTCCCGAGTGGTGCGGATGCTGGACCCCAGTACTTGGAATCCAGAACTAAACACACTACAGAACTGGGCCACCGCCGCCCCGGCGGGGACCACATGGCGAAGAGGCACGACCAGACGGCACGTACCAGTGGCGGTGGTGCGCTGGTGCGGCGGGAACCACATGGCCGAGATGTAGGGCGGCGCCGCCATCGCCATGATGCCCGCCACGCCGGTCAGCACGGCAGCCACGAACGCGAAGCTGCCCATCACACAGCCGGCGTCAAACGCTAGCAAACACTTCAGAACTGTCGCTAGACATGTCAGGCAACACACTTTAGCGAGGTAACCAGACACGTCACGCCCACGGACAACTACGCAAGGGATCCAACAGACGCGTGCAGACAACAGACGTCTCATAAGGGTCCCATGTCACCAAAAGCACACAGATGCTACGTCTCAGAACGTCAGAAGTACCACGAACTGATAAGAGACGCGTCAGAAGCATCATATCGACTTCAATGCGAGACGATACGACAGTGAATGCAAATTCTACGACACAACATGATTGCCAAGTTGCCGTTAGGCTGGGTCAGGCTGGGTTATGTTGGGTTAGGTTGGGTTAGGCTGGGTTAGGCTGGGTTAGGTTGGGTTAGGCTGGGCTAGGTTGGGTTAGGCTGGGTTAGGCTGGTTTAGGTTGGGTTAAGTTGGGTTAGCTTGGGATAGGCTGGGTTAGGTTGAGTTAGGTTGGGTTAGATTGGGTTAGACTGGGTTAGGTTGGATTGGGTTAAGCTGGATTAGGCTGAGTTAGATTGGGTTAGGCTGGGTTAGGTTGGGTTATGCTGGGTTAGGTTGGGTTAGGTTGGTATATTTTATGTTCGTAGAGGCTAGGTATTGTCAGCTGAGGTTAAGTTAGGATATATTTTTACTGTAGCAGTCACATCGCATCGCAGTTGTATCGTGTACCAGCAATGTCGCGTCGCAGTGTTTGCGTCCACAGTCGTATCCTTGTAGTAAAGTAGGTGAAAGTTTTTGCTGTAACATTAATGTCGCGTCGCAGTTATTGAAGTCACAGTTGTCGCAAAAACGTCCACTACACACGGCAGCACTGCATCTGCAGTCCCGTCGTCGCAAAGAAAACTGGTCGCAGCATTGCGTTCGCGATCGTGTCGTCGCAGAAAAGTCGGTGCCAGCATTACATTCACAGTCGTGTCGTGTAGCAGCAATGTCGGTGCCAGCATTGCATTCGCAGTCGTGTCGTGTAGCAGTAATGTCGGTGCCAGCATTGCATTCGCAGTCGGGTCGTGTAGCAGTAATGTCGGTGCCAGCATTTCATTCACAGTCGTGTCGTGTAGCAGTAATGTCGGTGCCAGCATTGCATTCGCAGTCGTGTAGCAGTAATGTCGGTGCCAGCATTGCATTCACAGTCGTGTCGTGTAGCAGTAATGTCGGTGCCAGCATTGCATTCACAGTCGTGTCGTGTAGCAGCAATGTCGGTGCCAGCATTGCATTCACAGTCGTGTCGTGTAGCAGTAATGTCGGTGCCAGCATTGCATTCACAGTCGTGTCGTGTAGCAGTAATGTCGGTGCCAGCATTGCATTCACAGTCGTGTCGTGTAGCAGTAATGTCGGTGCCAGCATTGCATTCACAGTCGTGTCGTGTAGCAGTAATGTCGGTGCCAGCATTGCATTAACAGTCGTGTCGTGTAGCAGTAATGTCGGTGCCAGCATTGCATTCACAGTCGTGTCGTGTAGCAGTAATGTCGGTGCCAGCATTACATTCGTAGTCGTGTCGTGCAGCAGTAATGTCGGTGCCAGCATCACATTCGCAGTCGTGTCGTGCAGCAGTAATGTCGGTGCCAGCATCACATTCGCAGGCGTGTTGTCGCTCCGACAGTACACAGGTCTAATCATCGACCATTCATCAAGCACAACACCGCCGAACTCACAGCCGAAGCCGACTGATAACGGAAATCCACGCGCCGGTAAGGGTACACATTCCAGCCGGTGCCGGCTTATCTTGTTTTGACACAAGGACCGACTTCACGACACATGACGCTGGCCGCAGCCCGACTGGAGCGTATCCACCGCCGGTGTTGATGTGTGGGGCGACTGTACCACGTCGGCCCAGACGCGACAGTGAACATTGTACACGGCGATCGAGACGACTCCCCATGACGGAGAGCAGGAGGGTCGCGACGCCGGGAGGCTGCTACTACATGTGTGACAGGACGCGAAACTACGGCGGTGTTTATCAAAGGGCGACGGGCGGCGATAGTGAGACGCCTGCGACCACATAAGGATACGACATACGAGGATGACCCCAAAGATAACGGGGAGGTGGCGACGCGGCGGCGATGTAGCCCTGCTGAAGTCAACACGCGAAAGCGGAGGCAGCACGGGACTGGGTGGCTGCTGAAGAACGGGCAGCAGGGGGATGGGGAGGTGGAGGGGAGGGGGAGAAAATCGAGGCGACATCAATCAGAGCCGCGGCACCGAGAGCCAGCACGTGGCGGCCGTTTGGGGTACTGACACGCTGAAGAATGGCTGGTGCAGGGTGAAACATCGCAGAGCAGTCCCCAGCGACAGAGAGGCGGCCATCAGCACCACCGCCGGACGGACACCTGCGGCAGAGGGGGGTCACGTCAGTGGCTGGTGCAGGGTGAAACATCGCAGCGCAGTCCCCAGCGACAGAGAGGCGGCCATCAGCACCACCGCCGGACGGACACCTGCGGCAGACGGGGGGGGTCACGTCAGTGGCTGGTGCAGGGTGAAACATCGCAGCGCAGTCCCCAGCGACAGAGAGGCGGCCATCAGCACCACCGCCGGACGGACACCTGCGGCAGACGGGGGGTCACGTCAGTGGCTGGTGCAGGGTGAAACATCGCAGCGCAGTCCCCAGCGACAGAGAGGCGGCCATCAGCACCACCGCCGGACGGACACCTGCGGCAGACGGGGGGTCACGTCAGTGGCTGGTGCAGGGTGAAACATCGCAGCGCAGTCCCCAGCGACAGAGAGGCGGCCATCAGCACCACCGCCGGACGGACACCTGCGGCAGAGGGGGGTCACGTCAGTGCCAGGTGTGGTCACCAGTCAACAGGAACATGCCTCCGCACAAACACATACAAGCTTGTTAGGCTAGTTCAAGACATAATAAAGTCCTACAGGTTGCAGTTGGTCCGCTCCAATTAATACGTGCGGGCCCTTCGTTACGCTCGTTGTGGCCGTACTCGGTCCCAGTAACAAGACCACCGATAAGGGGTGTCCACAACAACGTAGCCTACTTTGGATACGCACGCAACCAAACCCATCCCCCGGTCCACCGGTAAAACAGTGTGGGCGGAGCCATTGACCGTGATCGTGCATAAAGTGCGCCGTGAGCCACCCAATAAACAAGCAACCAAATCCCATGAGCACGTAGCAAGCAAACCGCAGTCGTTTCGCCTTCCACTCCAACTGAGCCAAGCCAGCTGCCGCGGTAACGGTCACAACCGGGGTCGCCACGGCCGACCGCCAGCAGCCTGCCTACCTACCAGAGCCATACAACATACCAGGCCGCCTCTTCAGCCGGCCAGGCACGAACGGATGCCGCATCGTCAGTGACCGATCAAGCAACGGGCGAGTATCGAGTTCGGCTACCCGGCCGCTGGATCCGGCCACCCCAACACTGGAGCCGTCACCGAGCCTGCTTACTTTGTCACTAGATCGGGCCACCACACCATCGAACTGGACCACCGCACCATCGAACCGGGTTACCATACTATCGGACCGGACCACCGCACCATCGGACCTGCTCACCATGCCATCGGACCGGACCACCGCACCATCGGACCTGCTCACCATGCCACTACATCCTCATTACTTGATCCAACCACTTAATCACTGGACCCAACCATGCTACCTAGACCAGGCCACAGCACCACTGGTTGGTTGGTTATTTGGGCTTTGGGACGCATCGACTGCGTTGGTCATACAGCACCCACCACAGCATCACTGGACCCGGCCACCCTGCCACTGGACCCTTACTAACAATGGAGCCGTCACTGAACCCAAACACCGCATCACTGGGCCAGGACACCGGGTCGCTGGACCCGGAAACCGCGTCACTGGATCCGGACACCACGTCACTGGATCCGAACACCACGTCACTGGATCCGGACACCACGTCACTAGATCCGGACACCACGTCACTGGAACCGGACACCCGTCACTAAACCTGGCCGTCATCTGATCGGCAGTGAGCAGCCAGCGTCTTAGCGAGAGACCCCCCCCGTCGGTGGTGGTGGTGGTGGATTGCTGTTTAGGGGCACGTCGACAGCAAGGTCATTTTGTGCCCATAACAATGATTAGAGAGCGAGACTAAAACGGTATGTCCTTCAAATAATCATTAGTGGGGGTAAAATCTTGGTTCATGAAGGACGATATATCACATCAAAGTTTGCGTGTCGAAGAAACGTAAAGATGTTACCGGACGTCACGACATCCGAGTCGTCACTCAGAAGCATACGTAAGGAGTCGTTGCTCGCTCTTCCAAAGTATTGACGACGGCCACTTCAGACGGTCAACAATTGGCACCACTAACCACCCTTTGAGTTCCGAAGCCGACCAACGTCTGACCTTTTTTGTCCAGAAGCCAGCAGTAGGGCGCCATGAACACCATGAAGCCGATCAGCGCCACGTTGGTGAGACTGGAGATGGTGAGCTCGCCCCAGCCGGGGAACGCCACCAGCACCGCCTCCGTGATGGGGCCCCACGTGTTCCATATGGCGCACTGAAACACAGTCACACCGAGCAGTGAGCGTCGAGCGGCGAGATCGGGACCCACGCTTTCCAGACGGCGCACTGAAACACAATCACAAGCAACACAGCCGCACAAACACAACATCACACATCACACAAAGACAGCAGACGCCCGATGTCTGCTGTCGCCGTCAGCACGGTCCGCCCTGCCGACTGGTGGGCAGCATCGGACGACGCCCGACCTTCCATGGTTGGCCACCAATTCACGTCATCTTGGTTTTCACAAAACCTGCATCTTTCACCCAACATGGAAGATCACCGGTTTATTCTCAAATAGCAATATTCGACTGGATTTGGTACGCATGAGTAAAAATGTCACCATCCGCGGGGAGGGGGTGTACGCTACCGGCCACCCCCAAGCGGTGTGGATGCGATAACCGGAAAACGGCACACGACAGCGCGTCGCTGGGAACAGGGCTGACATGCATCATCTGCAAATGTTTGGTAAAGCGAAACTGGTTAGGTCACGCCAGGCCATCGAACTGTGTTTTCATTCCTCGAGATATTGCTGTACATGTATGCGTTGTTTTAAAGGTAAAATACTTTTACACGCTTTAATCCATTTCATAAAACCCGGTGATGGATAATCTGCAAGTTGAAGATGTCGTCGGGCCACACGATAAGTTAAATAAGTTATTGGGCCTTAGGGCACACCGACTATGCGTCAAACCGGTCACCCAGAAGTCGAATCCATCCACTGACCCGAATTGACATTGGATGACATTACCGACAAAAAGATGTTTTCTCAGATTTTACGGTGAAAAGTCGAATTCGGTGACCGCCTTTACCAATCGGTACTACGAAGAAAGCATTTGCAACTACCCACAAGTCATTGCACATCACGCTTCTTCCAAACTGTGAGGGTTTCTCCAGCCCTGGCCCGTTAACTTTGTACGTTAAGTAATCGAATCATATCAAAAGCTTCGTACGAATCTCAGATACATTCACATACATCTGCTCTATCTGAAATGAATTCGACTGCACCACCCAGCTAAAAATTGAAGATATTCGACTCTTCATGTTTTACCTTTGACCTGCCCCGGAAATTTACTGGTCACCTAAACTATGCAGACAAATTGGACACCATTGGATTCGCTTCGTGGGAAGCAATGCACCGTCTATTTTTCTTCCCAGACTATCTCAATTAGGGATGAAGCTGGAAGCGAGTGGCACCCACTCCCTTCTGAATGATAAGGCTTGTAAAATCAAGTACCACTGGATTCGTCTCGTGGCAGGCAACGCACTGTTGTGTTCCACAGCTCTATCTCAAGTAGTGGCGACGCAGGGGCCGGGTGACAGCGCCTCCCCTCTCGATTGTGCAGGCTGATGAAATACGTTCGGTAGGCGCGGGGAAAACAAGAAAAAAAACTGTGCTTCTAGCTGTATGCTATATGTGATCATTTTTGCAGAGCAGCTCGACCTCCTTGAAGCGTGAAAACATTCAGGCCACACAATGGGCAATCAGAGCACATAGACAGACATAACCAACCCGAAGGCAAACAGACAGAACAGTAGCTCAGAGGCGGACACACAGTAAAGTAACTCTGAGGCAGACAGACAGACACAGAACTCTGAGGTGAACAGATTATCACCTCAAAGCGCAATATGCAATGCTGTGTTATCATGTACACTAGCTGCTGTCCTCGTCTTCAAACTTTGAACAAAGTGCGTAGTATCAAAAATATTTTTTTTTAAATGTAACACAGTCGAGTTCATTAGCTTCAGATATGCACCAGAGGTGCTCGAATTTACGTTCGTCTGCGACTAAATCATTAGGTTACTAAAATATCGTACTGTCTGATTCTAGTACGACCCACATCTCGCGGGTAAAATTTTCGCACTGCCAAATTATCGTACCACATAATTATCCTAGGGTAAATCTCGTACGCTAAATTCTGGTACGGCCAAGTTCTCTATACAGCGAGAATTAGGCATTACAAAAATTTTCCAGACGGGAATTTGGTCGTACGATAACTAGGAAATGCTACAATTTAGCCGTACGTCTTGCGGGAATCATGTCACACAATAATTGGACTATGCAGGAAAATGCATGAGTGTCGGAAGATAATTATGTTGTACCATAACTTGGTTGTCCGATAACCTTGTCGTACCATACTCTGCCCGACGAGAAATAGGTCGTACCAGAAATTAGCATCACCAAAATGTTCCCTACAAGACTGGCAGTACGATAATTTAACCATAGGAGATTTCGCATTACGATAATTATGTGTTGCGAGAACTTACCATTCCCAGATGTGCACCATGCAACCACCTCCGTTACTAGATTAATACTGTACCGTTATTTTCCATTACGATATTTATGCGACGAGGTATGTGCGACGATATTTTGTCCTTGAATCCGATTTGATACAGCAGACGCCAAATTAACGATGTTTATCAGGGAATGTTTCGTCTCCGAATTAGCGTAACGTGTTCTGCTGGGCCGAATCATCAGCGGTGCCAAGGAATGGCAGCAAAATGGAACACTGGGCTGCCTCGAGTCGACTCAACAATTGAGCATGCCATGAGCGTATGGTTTGATAGCGTCCAGTGGCGGTTGGCTGAACGACAGCACGTGGTGATGACGCCGTATGGTTTGATAGCGTCCAGTGGAGGGTGGCTGAACGACAGCACGTGGTGATGACGCCGTATGTTTTGATAGCGTCCAGTGGAGGGTGGCTGAACGACTGCACGTGGTGATGACGTCGGGGGGGGGGCACACAGAACGGCGCCATGTGATCAGAGCACGGTGTGGACGGCCGAGACCGACGACCGACTCGCGAGAACAGGCGCGCCCGCCCCGGCTAGTGCCGGCCGGTATCCAGATCACCAGCGGGGCCTCCTGGATAAACACGAGGTGGTCTCCGGTCACGACACGCAGCCACACCCAGGGACTTTGACAAGTGCGCCACGTGGGCAAGGCCGCTCACCGTGTCCCACCACGGGGATTTCAATCTCACCCGTCAAACGAGTCACACCACCGCAGTAGTGCTGGCGAGCAACGGTCAGAGAGCGCCTCTGGGTGGTGTTCGACATCTATCTGCGTCGGCTATACCGACGCAGGTAGGGCAAGGTACGGGGGGCACACAGAGGAGAGCCCACAGCCCAGAGGAGAGACTGTCGATAAGCCCAGAGGAGAGACTTTCGATCTCTCCCTCTCCCCTCTCTCTCTCTCTCTCTCTCTCTCTCTCTCTCTCTCTCTCTCTCTCTCTCTCTCTCTCTCTCTCTCTCTCTCTCTCTCTCTCTCTCTCTCTCTCTCTCTCTCTCTCTCTCTCTCTCTCTCTCTCATTTTTTTTTTTTTTTTTTTTTTTTTCCCCCCCCCCCCCCCCCATATTAAGGTGTAGGTCATGAAACCAGCTGCTTTATCAAGGAGAAAGTGCAAAACAAATCGTTACGTCAAAACAAATCAAAACAAATCACAAACAAACAAAGGACAAAAACCAAAGTTGTCCAAAACGCTACAACGTAGAAAAGATAACCCACTGTTTTACATAGGAATCATAGCAGCAGACAGCGGGCAGCTGCCCTAATTTTAGATAATCTTAATGGAGTCCCATGACGTTGCATGAAAAGGAACAACTTGACGATGCAGGTTATCATCCAACTCTGCCATGCTAACGTTATCGCCAACAAGCTTGCTCCAACTTGAAACACGGTCCTACGCGTATGGCATGTAGCATCGTGTCTTTAGGACGAACAAAGATGTCTGGGGCAGTAACAATAACAACGGGAGAGACGGCACATCGCAGAGCTATGGCAAGATACATCAGCCGGCTGGTGCACAGTGTAGAAGCTTCAAGCTCCGATTCATACCATTGTCTCGAGTTGTCCAAGACCCTGATCCGCGACAATGTACAGCTGATCAGGCCACTCCATGATGCCGCCCATTTCATGAAAATATCCCTGGAAATCACTCAGGAGCCAGGGCGAAGCCGAAGCGACCGGGGCCGGCACGACGCAGCTTTCGCTCAATTAGACTGGCTGGGCAGCACGTGGTTTCAACTCGGTAAAGCCATGATTTTAACTCGCTGGTGATACCAACGTTAGCTACCTGGTGGCTAAAATTGTTTGAAAATCGGTTTGTATTGGCTTCGGCCATTTTGTCACGATGTCACAAAATTAAAGCATACCAGTGTCAATATTTCCCCATGTATGCTCATAAGTGCAAAATAGTGCACCTTATGAAAGTTTTTTGTTTTGCGTTTCAAAAGCTTTACCTACGGACACCAAAGATACATTTCCAAATTTAATGACCAGCTAACTTCTGGGCATAACGATGTGAAGTGCAAAGTGCGTATCCAACTATTCTTAAACTGCTTTTCTGTTATCGAATAAAATGAGAAAGCGTTGGAGCAAATCGTAATGAAATTCTGGTCAGGGTAGCATTTTCAGTGTAGTGTTTGGTTTTCGCTAGCAAGAACTAATTTTCACCACTGGTAAAAAATAGAAAAGCTAATTTTGACCGCATGTTGGCCAAGATTCAATCCTGTTCGCCTTTTGTATAGTAATTCCACCAGCAGGTCCAAGTTACTCTCAGAGCTGTTCCCACATTATCCAACTTCATTCCACACGCTGAGTGCTTCACAGAACCAGAATGGACAGCAAGAAGCAAGAATGTGACAAAACGCGCAGGATGGGACACACCAGTGCCAAACATTTTTGTTCAAATTTTTGCCAAATATTTTTGTTCAAACACGTGTAGCTCTCATATCAGGAAGCTTCAAAAACACAAAAAAGCACTTCCGAACTCAGATGATGACGAATGCCCTGTGGCCAAAGAAAATAAAAATATGGTTTACTTATAAAATGTCTGCCGAAAATCTAGCTCTGCTGAGAGTTGGTAATTTGTTCCGCGTTTAGGCACTGAATATACCCGCTCCGGTTATCGCTTTACCAGTCTTCGTGGCAGTACTCGAACTTTACACTTGTTGATTATGAAATACCCGTTTTGTCCATGCCAAATGCACCTTTTGGTCACCAAACACCCGTTTCAGTAACCCAATGCCCCATTCCGTTATGAAATGCTCGTGTTGATTGTGCACACAACCTCGCTCGTTGTTTATGCTGCAGTCCGGCGCCAGAGCGCCGGCCACACTTGAGAAGCGCCGGCGGCCACGCAGTTCCAAACTTGAGCACAAAGCAGCGGACCGCCGCCAGCCATGATCCCGCATCCCAGTTACTGCATCACACTCATCTGCGCCGAGCAGCCCCCAGAGTTCGCCGAGCACCGGCTGCCACTGGATTGCGAAACGTGCAGCTGTGATGAGCGCTGCACTGCGTACCGCTGATCGCCACTGAGCGGAAGTGAGCGCCTCGTCTGCAAGGGCGCTGGACAAAGACATGTTGGCCTTGTTGGTGAGTCATATCCGCACAGTGCGTGCCACAAACCGCTTGCGCGCTATCTCTCAGGCATCCTCCAGTTCAGAGAAAGAAAAACATACAGAAGGTACTCGAATAAGTTCGCCCAGTGAATTTACTGTACTACGTTAAAGCACAGACCTGCACTGGCTATCATTCGTCAACACTGAGCAAGAACGACCACTGTTTGGATGACAGCGGACCAGATACAGCGCAGTGCAAGGCCAGCACGTGCCTGGGCCTCCGCTGTACTACTTATGCACAATAAAAACAGCAGTATGTTCTTTGGAGATTACAGTTTACCAGGTCAATTCCAACTCACAACTGTACCAAGTACGATTGGCATCTCAGCCGGCTAAGCTGTAGTTGTTGGTTGGTTATTAGGGTTTTAGGGCGCATCAACTGCATTGGTTATACATCGCCCATAACACAACTATTTAAACTGTGTCAATCCTAAGCAATCGTAGTGTGCTAGCTTGCTCCCGTACCAGGGATTAAACCGGAAAATATATAGAATTAAAGTTTACTTTCAAAAGAAAGTGGAACAATTGACCAGAATTGATCGCGACCGATTCATCCCCCGAACATCACGAATTGACAGTGGCTGCGATCGACCAAAGTAGTGCTTATAAACATCAGAAAGCTGCGGGCATGAGGTTAAGATGTGACGCACTGAAAGGCGTCCTTGGCATCTGGGGCACATGGGCGCCTGATCACCACAAAGAATATATCCATGCGTTGCATACGTGTGACCAATGCGTAGGCGGCACAGTGTCACCTCGTCTCGCCTAGTCCTACGCGAGCACGAGGACCACTGGCCGATGCTAGGTTTGATTGTCCTAAGCTTGTTTTCACCGGCCGTGTCCCAAAGCATCTGCCACTCACGAAAAACATAATCTTTGATGACGGGATATATATCTTTAGCAGGAATGGGCTTATAACGTGTACATGGTTTCTGTGCTGCTCGCTTTGCAGCCGCGTCAGCGGCTTCATTCCCTAATATACCGACGTGGCTTGGAATCCAGCACATAACGACAGCCTTACCCTCTACACGTAGTGACGTCAACCGTAGAACTATTTCCTGGACAATGGAGTGTGATGAATTAAAAGATTTCAGTGCCAAAAGACTACTGAGACTATCTGTTAGGATGAGGTGTAATGTTTCATCAGATACTTGTATAAAACACAAAGCTTTGTGTTTACTGGCTATTAACTCGGATGTGAAGACTGATGCCTGCACAGGTAGCGTAAAAGATCGTGTGGCGGAGCCGCTAACAAACGCCGAGCCGACACCAGTTTCAATTTTTGAACCGTCCGTGTATGTTGTCTTGTAGCCGACGTAGGACGCAATGAGGTCCAGAGGTTTAATTCGGAACCCCTGAGGTAGGGTATTATGTTTGTAGTTTTCGCTCAGGGTAACATCAATTGTCGGTGACAGTAACTCCTAGGGAGGAGTATCCAGAGCGCTTGGTTTTATCACGTCACGGTAAGTGATTCCACTCCGATACAGTGCATTATAGAGCCTGACACAGAAAGGTACCGAACGCTGATTAGATAATCCATGGAATAAGTTCACAATGCGTGACGAAAACACCATATCATGTGTGGAATGGTCTGGAAAATGGGAGAGCTTGCACGCGTATCTCATTCCAAGCATGAGACGCCGCAAGGCAAGGGGTGGCTCATGAGCTTCAACCAGAAGGCTTGCCGTGGGGGACGTTCGAAATGCACCAGTGGCAATTCGCAAGACTGCGTTGTGCACAACATCCAACGTTCGCTTATCAGACGCACAAGCTGAATCGTAAACGAAGCAGCCATAGTCAAGTTTGGAGCGGATTAGTGATCTGTAAAAAAGCAGTAATGTCTTACGGTCTGCACCATACGACGTTTTTGCCACACACTTCAAGATGTTCAATGCCTTAAAACATCTATCTCTAAGAATTCTAAGTTGTTCCCGATATGTCAGCCGATTGTCAAAGTGTACTCCCAAAAACTTCCCACAGCGCACGGTAGCGATCTCTGTGCCAAACATTTTCACTGAAAAATCGGGACATGGTCGACGTCGGCGACAAAAATGAATACCTACAGTCTTATACTTTGAAAACATAAGTCCATTGGTAAAACTCCACCTCTCAAGCCGACTCACTGCCAGTTGCAGCTGCCGCTCCACAGAACGAGTACTAGCGCCACAGCACCAAATCGCAAGATCATCAACAAAGAGGGACCGACCGATGGAATGCGGTAGACAGTTTACAATATCGTTTATCATAATAGCAAACAAAGCGACACTTAGAACGCTGCCCTGAGGTATTCCGTTTTCTTGTAGAAAACGTCGGGAAAGGCAGCTACCAATTCTAACCTGGAAAAACCGATCACATATAAAATTGTTGATAAAGATAGCTATAGCACCACGAATCCCGTAATTAAACACTTTCTTCAAGATACCATACCGCCATGTAGTATCATACGCTTTCTCTATGTCGAAAAAGATGGCCCCAACATGTCGTTTCTCCTTAAAGCTAACACGTACGGTAGTGTCGAGAGCTAAAATGTGATCCACTGTACTGCGATACTTCCTAACACCACACTGGGCGTTAGCTAAAATGTTATTTGTTTCTAGGAACCATGCCAGTCTGACATTGACCAGCTTCTCCAAAAGCTTACATAATGATGATGTGAGTGAAATAGGCCTAAACTATGTGGATCATATACACTCTTTCCCGGTTTAAGCAGAGGTACCACAATGGCCGCCCGCCAGGACTCTGGAAAGTTGCCGCTATGCCAAAGTCTATTAAATACACACAAAAGTCCATGGACGGCATTAACTGGCAGGTGCTTCAGCATACTATTATGGATACCGTCCAGTCCTTCTGACACGTTCTGCAGGGAGTCTATGGCCGATGTTAGTTCGGCTAATGTAAAAGATTGGTTATAATTTAGTTGAACGGAGGTGGAAAAGTCTATAGATGTTCCTCGCAACAACGTCTGCGACGGAGGAATTGTGCGTCCAGGTTGTTCACGCGACATCTTTCCGACAACACTTCACCAATCTCGTCAGCCACCTCGGCAGGGCGCATAATCAGTCGTCCAGCAACATCCAAAACAGGGAGTGGCAACGACTCATAGTGGCCTGAAATACGTTTCACACGTGACCACACTTGTGATATTGGCGAAAAACGGGACAGTTTACTCACATACTCTCTCCAGCACACTCGCTTGGCCTCATGGATGGTGCGACGCACGAGGGCTCGTGCTCGTCTAAATGCTACAAGGTTCGCGGTTGTGCTTCTCTTATCGAAGGCCCTGAAGGCTCGCCTACGTGTCCGTATAGCGTCGCGACAAGCGTCCGTCCACCACGGGACATGGGTGCGACGCGGAGTGCCAGTGGTGCGCGGAACAGTTCCTGCTGCGGATTGTAGAAGCTTAGATGTGAACTCTTCTACAATTGGAGGAGATAATGCACAGTCCGCATCGACAAGGGTCTCCGTTTTATCTGCAAACTGTGTCCAATCCGCTTTCCGGAGATTCCAACGCTGAGGTCTAGAAGCAAGAACCGACCCATCACGATAATATAGCCACACAGGAAAATGGTCGCTGCCGAGAGGATCGGTGTGTACCGACCACTCAAATGAATCTACTAGTTGCGGGCTTGCAGGGCTCAGGTATAGTGCCGATGAGTGACACGAGGGAAGAGTGAAGTGGGTATGTGCACCTGTGTTTAACAAACATATAGCTTCGCTTAATAGTAGTGAGTGTAAAGCCTACCCGCGGGCGTTAACACTATCACATCCCCAGACGGTGTGATGAGCGTTAAAATCTCCTAAAATCAAAAATGGTTGTGGGAGCTCGGATATCAGATGCAACACTTCCGACGCCGGAAATGCAGTCCCAGGAGGTAGATACAGTGAACAGATTGACACAGGCCTATGGTTGAGGTGGATACGTGCGGCGACAGCCTGCAAGGTTGTACGCAAAATTAGCTGCTGCGCAGGTACGCTACAGTGTACCGCCAGCAACACACCTCCATGTGCTACGGTGTCGGGTGGCATGTCCTTGCGTAATGATTGGTAATTCTTGATTGTGTAATTAGAGTTTCCTGTAAGCTTCGTTTCATGTAGACACACCGCAATCGGACAGTGTTGTCTGAGCACCACCTTTAAGTCTTGGGCACTGGATCGTATCCCCCTACAATTCCACTGTAATATTTTGTTTAAGACACCCATTCAAGGGATTAAAAGGTGTTTAAAACATAAAATGAGAAAATATCGCAGATGATCACAGATCAACATTTTAACGGGGTCCATTGTCAAATCAGGAAGCAGTTCCATTGGGGGATAAGACTCACACGTCAAATATATAAAGGTGAAAGTTGTGAGCTAAAAAAAAGTGGGGAACGGGGCCGGGTTAGGTTTCCCCTGTCCCTGCCTTCATATCCAGAGGTAACCCGTGAACATTTTGTCGATTCAGCCCAAGGGACTGAGTCCTTAGGCGGGAACGTGGTGGCCCCTCCTCTGGTGGAGAGCTCAATGGTGGCAGGCCTCGCTTCTGGGGACCCAGCCGGGGTGGCGGTGGGGGAGGGCCCATCTCATTTGCAGATGGAGCCGGTCCCTCCACTCGCCGTCGTGGCGATGGGGTGGCTAGCCTCCGTAGTGGAGCCTTCTCAGCTCCCTGGCGGCTCTTCTCGCGGACCCTCTCCATCTGAGCGAGCCGCGCTCGTTTTTCCTCGCGGGCGCGTCTCTCGGCTTCCTGGTAATGCAAGCTGATATCTGGAATTTTGACTGGTCGTTGTCTGTATCCAGGTGGTGATGTAGGTGCGAAAGTGGGAAACGATGGTGAGGGTGAGGCCTGGCTCACGGGAAGGGGAGAAGGTTCGGGTAGGGAGGAGGTGGAGAGGATGGATTTAGGGGTGGTGCTGGGGCGTGTGGGAGACGAGGGGAGGGTGGAGCGTGGTTGGGACGTGGGAGGTGGGGACTTAGAGGTAGGTCATGAGGTAAATGGAGAGGGGCTCGGATTGGGTTGAAAGGACCGAGGAGGCCTCTTGGGCCGTTGGACCAGAGTCCACAACCCACCCTCGAGGATTGGGTCGGAAGGGGGCTCGGATGGGTGATCGGTGGATCTACTCGTGGAGGGTGGGACCTCCGTCGCCTCGTCGTCGTGTCGGGTTCGCTGCCCTTGCCTTCCAGGCGATGACAGGGATACCCCAAAAGACCGTAGCTGGGTCATAAGCTGAGCTATGAGCTCAGAGGCCATGTCGGGCTGTGTGTGTTCGGGACCTATCAGAGATTTCTTGCGAGTCTGTTGTGTAGTTGTGGAGTTCGGTTTTACCTTTGTTGCACATGATATCCTTGGGTGAGCTGCCTCATACAACTCACGCGCCTCCCGAAATGTAACTTTTTTGGAAAATTTGATCGCGACTATCTCTTTCTCTCTCAGAAAAATTGGGCAGGAACGGTCATAGGCTGCGTGAGGTGTTTGGCCAGGACCGCAGTCTGAACATTTTGCACTCTCGGCTTCACACATCTCTCCCACATGCTCCGATGACCCATATCGTCCACATGTCTGGCGGTTCCGGCAATGCTGCCATCCATAATATCAGTATCAGACACATCTCTCAAGTCGTAACAGTTTATAACCTCCTTTGAATAATTTTTGGTGTTATGGGGTTGGACTTCAATCGGTACCGTGATTGTTCGTCTGTTTGTTTCGCTTCGTACAGTGTACGTTAGTTCTGTTGCGCTTCCTGCCCTCCTTGCGTCCTCAGTATTTTTAAATTCCACTTCTAGCTCACCATCCCTAAGCTTTTCACATCTGAGCACGATCCCCAGCCTGTCACACGCTTCTTTCCGTTGGAACGGGGTAAGAGATGAAACTTTTTCCTTGTTCTAATGATTTCAGTGCAAGAATGCGTGGCGCAGGAAGAGTAGCTTCCAGGTCAGGCCCTACATGTGTAATACGCGAATTCGTGGTAGGTTGGCTTGTCTGTACCCTACTAGAGGGGACAGGTGAGTTGTTTTTTGTATGTGAAGTTGCCATGAAGTTTGTTTATTTCTGCTCCTCGTAGCGCTCCACCGCAAAGGGGCCCTACCGGGGGGACGCCTGAGTCTCGCGAACGGGAGGACGTCAGTCGCCCGAGGAGCTATACGGGGCAGGCAGTGCCATCACCCGGTCGGGAGAGAGAGACTCGCCACCCCGACCGGGATCCAGCACCGCCCACCCCTTGACCCCAGCCGGCCGGGCCGGCAGAAACTGGGAAGAGTCCCAGGTCCCCGGCCCGAGGCGACCAGCCACTTGGCCCGCGTGAGGCCCCACGGGCCCGCCCGCCCCTCCGGGATATCGGGACCAAAAAGGTGTGTTGGTCCCCGATAAAACTGAGCTGGTGGGCAGGACCGGGGAAGTTATCCTACCTGGTCTTAGTGTGGAGAGTTGGTGTTGCTGGGCCAGGTGGAGGACATGGATGTTGAGATGAGATGGGCATTGGAATGGGAGCGTATGGATGGAAGGACGAGTGAGGCTGTGGTAACCCGAGAGAGCGCCATTTCTCTAGCCAGCCGAGCAACGGGGCTGACCCCACTGCGGGGGCGGCTAAGCTGTAACGTGCTGTGTCACCGCAAAGGGATTGTGCTGTCACGTCAGCTGGCAGCATCTCTGCTCCGCCAGCTGTTTACTGCAGTAGTCGTGCGCAGGGGCCGTCGTGTTGGCACGCTGCCACAAACCTTAGTCGAGTGACTTGGAAGCACAGCATGACGCGACCATGCTGCCCAAGGACATGGACTGACAGTGGAATCGAGAGTGAATGCGCGGGGGATTTGTGCTGCCGGATAGTGACTGGCCCAAAAGACTGTCGAAGCCGCAAGCGAGTGATAACAGCAATGTCGGACTCAGAATTCAGTGAGAAAGCCGGGGAGCGATAGCAGTCAGAGATAGAGCTGCTGGTTAGGCTCATCAACCAACGGCTGGAGGCGTCGCGGCGGCGGGAAGAGCAAGGGAGCGAGTGGTTTCCGTGTTAGAGATGCGGTGTGACGGTACCTGGAACGTCACTCCCCAGCTTGGATGCATTAAACGCACCGCTGAAGTTGCTGTCAAGAAGCCGAACAGTCGATTGCTCTAGGTGACGTGACTGCATCCAGCTCGGCATTTTGCCAGAAAATGTCCCGCAGCAGATCAAGTATGTGAAAACATCATCTACATCATCTTCCACTAGTCAAACCGCCGCGACCAGCTCGGATAAGCGTCAAGTATCCAGTGGTGCAGATTTGACGGCGGCAGCAGCAGTCATCAATACCCGGCCGAAGATGAAGAAGCTTCCTACCTGGACGCCGCGGTCCAATGCCCTTTCGTCGGTCCAGGGGATCATTACGCCGGCCCAGAGGGGACTACCCGGCCTCCTGCACCGACGCCTTGAGGGGCCCGCAAGGGTCCCTCAAGGCGGTCGACTGAAGGGCCCCCATCCTATCCTCCAGGGGGCGGCTGCCCCATTCTTCCCCACCCTTGGCTACGCCACCGCTGTGGTTTGGTTTTCACGACCGACTCATCCAACTCCACCTGGTACATCGGATCCTTTTAGCAGTGGCTTGTTGATATTACTTATAGTGATGGTCCTCTGAATGCATCAAGATAAAGTGGCACAGGTCAAGCTACAAAGCTACAAA
Source organism: Ashinkailepas kermadecensis (assembly GCA_034440615.1). Taxonomy (NCBI): domain Eukaryota; kingdom Metazoa; phylum Arthropoda; class Thecostraca; family Neolepadidae; genus Ashinkailepas; species Ashinkailepas kermadecensis. The sequence continues at coordinate 35,883 of JAOTOM010005012.1, read as the reverse complement.
GCTACGTGTGTGCGGGGCAGTACAAAAATATTATCCCCCAGGTGTGCCCACGACGATGTAAGGTTTTATCCCTGCTGTATGGACAATTAGAAACCTTACAGATTCATCGTCTCACGAATCGTGATGCGAAACTCGGGTCCCCAGTGGTTCGATCTGACAAAATTAGCTACCAGACAAATTCGGTCATGCGAGATTCGGACGTACACAAATTGGGGAGACTCAGCATTTCGCACAACTCATAAACGCAACACGATGATGATGAATTGCTGTTTAGGGGCACGTCGACAGCAAGGTCATTTTGTGCCCAAAACGCAACACGACTCGCTACATTATCGACACAAACGTCTTGGAAATTAACTATACCGGTGCCTCTGTCCAAAAATCCCATATATATCCCATTCGTACCGACGTTTCCCCATCCCAGCAGGCCTCGCTACCGTGGTTCCCCCAGCGGCACTTGCCCTGCCCCTACCGACACCGGACGCGCCCCGGTTCCAGGCGTCTCCAGCGGTCCCGGAGTCGCGGCGTCGTACCTGCATGAAGCCGAGCGCCGAGTACACGGCCAGGATGTACCAGCGGCGCTTGTAGGTTTTGGTGGGCACGTGGCCGGCGGCCGGAACCAGCGGCCGTCGGTCGGCGTCTTCAGCCTCCGTCGACACCATCACGTCTGCGGCGAGCACCACGTACGATCAGCAGCGGCTGCGGCGCGACCGACCCGCCTGGCTCCCGACAACACTGTGGCGACACCGGCCGCCGCGCCGGCACAGGGGGCAGAGGGCAGGCGGCGGCGGGGGGGGGGGCGGACACCCCACAGATGCCGCCGACGTCACGTACCCGGAGACACCGCCGGCCGGCGCATGGACGCTGGGCAGGGACGGACCGACTGCACTGTTTGGTGCAGGGCGAACAACAGCGGCACACACATGGTGCACTCACCAACACGCTGCTTATCAAGGATGTCCATTGAGGATGGAGGACCCGTTGAAGCATGACGAGCCGGAGTCTCCCTATGGTGGTGCAATCGTTGAAGCTTCAGTTACTGCCAGCCCCTCCTCAATCAGAAAATCGTCTTAAGATAAGGTAGTGCGAGTTCGTTCGCATTAAGCTCCGCCCAGATCCTTCAGACTGTGTCGCAGAACATATCTAACTACATCCCAGCTTCACTTTCCGTATAAACAAAAAAACAGGCTCCAGATTCCAACTGTCTCTTTCATGGATCGTAACCATTGTATTCGGATTTTCTTTCTTGCAATAAAACCAAATTGTATGGTAATCATGTTTGTTGTAGACCAGGAGCATACTGTAAATACAGAGGGCTGTGAGAGGCTGCCCGCCCAAGGCTATCACTTGAATGGTAGCTGGCCCAATGAGGTTGAAGGCGAGGCCATCTTCAGCACGATCACTAGTAAGACATATGTGGACTGGAGGCGCCAAGACCTTCCATATTGTCAGAAAACGTTCGCACGACAGTACGGATAACTCCCTGGTGAAGCGTTTCAAAGGCTTCCAGAGAAGTGTTCTTAACTTGCCCTCCTCCCACAATAACCCCCTCCAACTTAAATATCACCATTTCGATAGTGGAGCTTTCACTTCTACCAGCCTCCACACACAAGCAGAATGCAAATAATGCATTACGCCAAGCTACGCTTGAATCTTCATATTCCATTAATTGTTATTGAAGCTCACAATTTTTATCTCCCCACGAAGTTGTCCGCTGAAAATAACTGTACTAAAACGTTGTCAAGCGTCTCAATTGACCCCACATGTGCTCCTCGCAGGCGATTGCTCGCCCTGCTCTGTGTCCAGCGTCTGATGCGCTGGGGCGCTGATGCGCTTCCGCCGACTGGAGCCGTGTGATCAGTCCTGCCGGGCCATGGGGCAGGTCGGCGGCGGTGGAGTGTGATCAGTCCTGCCAGGCCACAGGGCAGGTCAGCGGCGGTGGAGTGTGATCAGTCCTGTCAGGCCTCAGGGCAGGTCGGCGGCGGTGGAGTGTGATCAGTCCTGTCAGGCCTCAGGGCAGGTCGGCGGCGGTGGAGTGTGATCAGTCCTGCCAGGCCACAGGGCAGGTCGGCGGCGGTGGAGTGTGATCAGTCCTGCCGGGCCACGGGGCAGGTCGGCGGCGGTGGAGTGTGATCAGTCCTGTCAGGCCTCAGGGCAGGTCGGCGGCGGTGGAGTGTGATCAGTCCTGCCAGGCCACAGGGCAGGTCGGCGGCGGTGGAGTGTGATCAGTTCTGCCAGGCCACAGGGCAGGTCGGCGGCGGTGGAGTGTGATCAGTCCTGCCAGGCCACAGGGCAGGTCGGCGGCGGTGGAGTGTGATCAGTCCTGTCGGGCCCAGGGCGGGTCGGCGGCGGTGGAGTGTGATCAGTCCTGTCAGGCCTCAGGGCAGGTCGGCGGCGGTGGAGTGTGATCAGTCCTGCCAGGCCACAGGGCAGGTCGGCGGCGGTGGAGTGTGATCAGTCCTGTCAGGCCCAGGGCGGGTCGGCGGCGGTGGAGTGTGATCAGTCCTGCCAGGCCTCAGGGCAGGTCGGCGGCGGTGGAGTGTGATCAGTCCTGCCGGGCCTCAGGGCAGGTCGGCGGCGGTGGAGTGTGATCAGTCCTGTCAGGCCCAGGGCGGGTCGGCGGCGGTGGAGTGTGATCAGTCCTGCCAGGCCACAGGGCAGGTCGGCGGCGGTGGAGTGTGATCAGTCCTGCCGGGCCTCAGGGCAGGTCAGCGGCGGTGGAGTGTGATCAGTCCTGTCAGGCCACAGGGCAGGTCGGCGGCGGTGGAGTGTGATCAGTCCTGCCAGGCCACAGGGCAGGTCGGCGGCGGTGGAGTGTGATCAGTCCTGTCAGGCCACAGGGCAGGTCGGCGGCGGTGGAGTGTGATCAGTCCTGCCAGGTCACAGGGCAGGTCAGCGGCGGTGGAGTGTGATCAGTCCTGTCAGGCCTCAGGGCAGGTCGGCGGCGGTGGAGTGTGATCAGTCCTGTCAGGCCACAGGGCAGGTCGGCGGCGGTGGAGTGTGATCAGTCCTGTCAGGCCACAGGGCAGGTCGGCGGCGGTGGAGTGTGATCAGTCCTGCCAGGCCACAGGGCAGGTCGGCGGCGGTGGAGTGTGATCAATCCTGCCAGGCCACAGGGCAGGTCGGCGGCGGTGGAGTGTGATCAGTCCTGCCAGGCCACAGGGCAGGTCGGCGGCGGTGGAGTGTGATCAGTCCTGTCAGGCCACAGGGCAGGTCGGCGGCGGTAGAGTGTGATCAGTCCTGCCAGGCCACAGGGCAGGTCGGCGGCGGTGGAGTGTGATCAGTCCTGTCAGGCCACAGGGCAGGTCGGCGGCGGTGGAGTGTGATCAGTCCTGTCAGGCCACAGGGCAGGTCGGCGGCGGTGGAGTGTGATCAGTCCTGTCAGGCCACAGGGCAGGTCGGCGGCGGTAGAGTGTGATCAGTCCTGCCAGGCCACAGGGCAGGTCGGCGGCGGTGGAGTGTGATCAGTCCTGTCAGGCCACAGGGCAGGTCGGCGGCGGTGGAGTGTGATCAGTCCTGTCAGGCCACAGGGCAGGTCGGCGGCGGTGGAGTGTGATCAGTCCTGCCAGGCCACAGGGCAGGTCGGCGGCGGTAGAGTGTGATCAGTCCTGCCAGGCCACAGGGCAGGTCGGCGGCGGTGGAGTGTGATCAGTCCTGTCAGGCCACAGGGCAGGTCGGCGGCGGTGGAGTGTGATCAGTCCTGTCAGGCCACAGGGCAGGTCGGCGGCGGTGGAGTGTGATCAGTCCTGCCAGGCCACAGGGCAGGTCGGCGGCGGTGGAGTGTGATCAGTCCTGCCAGGCCACAGGGCAGGTCGGCGGCGGTGGAGTGTGATCAGTCCTGTCGGGCCCAGGGCGGGTCGGCGGCGGTGGAGTGTGATCAGTCCTGCCAGGCCACAGGGCAGGTCGGCGGCGGTGGAGTGTGATCAGTCCTGCCAGGCCACAGGGCAGGTCGGCGGCGGTGGAGTGTGATCAGTCCTGCCAGGCCACAGGGCAGGTCGGCGGCGGTGGAGTGTGATCAGTCCTGCCAGGCCACAGGGCAGGTCGGGGGGGCGGTGGAGTGTGATCAGTCCTGTCAGGCCCAGGGCGGGTCGGCGGCGGTGGAGTGTGATCAGTCCTGCCAGGCCACAGGGCAGGTCGGCGGCGGTGGAGTGTGATCAGTCCTGCCAGGCCACAGGGCAGGTCGGCGGCGGTGGAGTGTGATCAATCCTGCCAGGCCACAGGGCAGGTCGGCGGCGGTGGAGTGTGATCAGTCCTGCCAGGCCACAGGGCAGGTCGGCGGCGGTGGAGTGTGATCAGTTCTGCCAGGCCACAGGGCAGGTCGGCGGCGGTGGAGTGTGATCAATCCTGCCAGGACCGGTCGGCGGTGATGCAGTGTGATCAGTCCTGTCAGGCCCAGGGCGGGGCGGGTCGGCGGCGGTGGAGTGTGATCAGTACTGACAGGACCGGTCGGCGGTTGGCGCAGTGCAATACCGCCAGACAAATTTGTCCGACCACGTGCCGTACTCCGTGTGGTGTCCCAACGTCTGATGCGGCAATGACCACGGACGGCGTCCAAATTTTCCCAAATCTTCAAAATTATGCCACATTGATTGCAAAAAAAAACAGAAATGACAGCATAAAATATGAAAATGTCTTTAAAAACATTCACATTTCCCAGAATGTTCCTTTTCTATTATACCGAGTATGAAATGCTCGGCTCTTAGCTCATGTACAGCGCGAATTGTTGGCGGCGCGCTCAGGACCAGGGTGTCACGAGCAACCATGTGTGTTCACCGTTCCCTGGCTTTGGAGGGTGTTCGCAAACGTAAACGTAAACGCAACCGTTCGTAAACTCCATCTTAGACCGTCAACCCAACACAGATGACGCGCTCACGTGATGCACTCCAGAATGACTGAAGTGACATAAGCTAGTCACAGTTGGGTTCTCCAGATGCCAATTCTTAGTCGTCATACGATAAATCCAGGTCGGCTTCTATACTTGGGCGCTTGTGCCGGCGGTGCCGGCTTACCGGTAAAGCTTGATCACACATGGCATTAGATCCAATGTGCACAAATGCGGAGATTAAGGAACGAAATCATACTTAGAAAGACAAATAATTACACGTGGGCTCGATAGACCTTGACTCGATAGACTAGATAGGCCTTGATCCGTGGGTAGCATTTTTCGTTTTAATATTCATATCTGATGATTCAACTTGGCGTTCTTGGCGGAGGATCTGACGTCTAACTGCACAGACGATTTAGACGCAGTTATCGAACGTAAGGGTTATCCGCGCCGCGACAAGGGATCGGCCGACTAATAGCCAAACTGATGAGGATGTCGTAGGACAGCATGACTGGAGCGGCCTGACAGCAACAATGAAGTGTTGTTTTAAATGTGATTTAACCAGGGTTAAATCAAGCTAAAACTCGAACGGTGAGGCGAAGGACCGCACAGCCCGGCTGTCATAACACGCGGGTGTGAGGGCGCCTTATCTCGAGGGGTAGCTCGTGAGAGGGACGGATGGGAACAGCCTCTGGACCGCGCATTCTGGTTGCATGCGCGGAGGACGACGGACAGTACGTCACCAGAGAGAGACGTCTTTCCCCCGCCCATCCACGCCACCACGCCTTACACACTGACTCTGCCGACTGCCACTGCAGCCGTTGAGCCTGCTTCGCCATGTCGTGAACTTGTCAGGGCGCGGGCGGAGGATCTAACGTATAACTGCGCAGACGATTTAGACACCGCTATCGCACGATAAGGGCATCCGAGCCGCGACAGGGGAGCGGCCAACTAATAGTCAAACTGATTAGGATGTCGTAGGACAACATGACTGGAGCGGTCTGACAGCAACAATGAAGTGATGTTTAAGGATACTTAGAAAGAACAACAATTACCCGTGGGTAACATTTTTCGTTTTAATATTCATATCTGATGACGTAAAGCTGTGTTCCTACCTGTCTTTTGCATACCAGATATACGTACTTTGAATGCCTTCATGTTATGCCTTTATTACCTTCGGGAATAACTTCCCATTCATAATTCTATTTTGCAGTTGCATTGTGGGTTATATGTACAATTTCCCATTTTCTTTTTGCGTCTAGCTTGATAAAATTTATAGATTTGCGAGCTGGGACAAAGGCCGAGGCATAGCGTGTGTTCGGAGCCACCCGCACGGCAATTAATCTTCCCGAATCTATGCCTCGTCCGAAAGATTCCATCCAATCAGCCGTCAGGAGTCGCCCGGGCGACCAAGAATCTATTGGACATCCGATAGATTCTATCCCGGATGGGCAGAATAGTTTTCGGCTGCTTGGTCAGTGGTTGCAATCGCTGCGCTTGCGTTTTTGTTTTACGTTTCACGAAAGCATCGCAAGGCATTCGATCAGCATGGAAGCTGCAGGAACATTGTAATGAAAAGTCAGTGTTGAGAATAGGACTTTTCCAGCATGGTGCAGTCACAGGATCTATAAATACATATTTGCCGCGAATGTGACTCACCAACACATAAGCTGACGAATGGGCAGAATATGGCTGACGCTCCAAACGCGGCAATCCAGAGGGAGGGTCTAAAATGCCCACTTTTTTTGACCGATGGACGATATCAGCAATTACGCAGTGGGTGTCAATGAAAGTTGCAGTAGTAGATGTTTTTAATTAATGTAGTGATTTTGACCTACAACCGTAATGAATATTTTCCTTTAAATGCCTTTAAATCGCCCCCAAATGGCGTTGAAATTCCAGAGTTGCCCGATGGAATATCTACGAAAGTAACTTACAGAATTGCGCTAAACACACACTGATCGATGTGTTTTCACCATATTAGAGGAGTTGAGGCAGTTAAGAGAAAAATTAACATATGAAATGTAGAAATTCATCACATCACAATTCAGCTAGAGATGGGTTACATCGTAAGTCAATTAGAGGTGGGTTATGGATTTGTTGTGTTGACCCATCTCTACCCTGAACCCATCTCGAATTGAATTGTGATATGATTTTTTCTACATTTCATATGTTAACTTTTATCTTAACTGCCTCAATTCATCAAATACGGTGAAAAGACATCGATCAGTGTGTGTTTGGCGCAATTCTGTAAGTTACTTTCGTACATCGTCCATCGGGCAAATCTTGAATTTCAATCCCCCATTTCGTGGCTTTCTACCCATTAATATTGGATGGAAATGACTCAACTGACCCCAAATCGATGTCGAAGTTCATTTTAGAGCCATTTTCACGAATATCGGTATAGTAGTTACTGAGATCGTCCATCGGGCATATTCTATTGTTGTGATTACAGCGTCACTACGCCATTTGGGGGCGATTTAAAGGCATTTAAAGGAAAATATTCATTACGGTTGTAGGCCAAAACCACGACATTAACTAAAAACCATCTATTACAGCAACTTTCATCGACATCAACTTCGTAATTGCTGAGATCGTCCATCGGGAAAAAAGTGGGCATTTTAGACCCTCCCCAATCCAGATTCTATCGGACGTCCGATAGATTCCATTTTCGCCCCGGCGGTCAAGAAGGCGCACGAATTCCTTCAATTGTCAGACAATATTATCATCTTCAGCGACCAATTCCACCCCGTCCTGACGGTGTTGAGACGCTTGCAGCTCGGCAGCCTAGGTCAATAACGTCTTCAGCAAAAAACGTCCATATTCCGGAACAGCTGATTTGCATGATTAGCTACATTGCAGCTACAATTTGTTTGCTCCCAGAAAACGTTTCCACGTACTTCAGCAAACACCTGGACGAATTCGACACATTTACTTCAATTCCAAAAATGAAGAAAGAACAGGGGCTTGCAGACGTCTCTCAGCATTCTAGTCAGATCAATACATAAACGGTATATTTCACATATGCAATTATGTGAAATGGTATGCATTTCCACCACGTTGCTTACGCAAACAAAGCGTCCTGTAGACGTTACACAACCAGAAGGGTGTCTTTTTCACTCATTTTAACAGCAATAGCAATTGGTACAATAAGAACGCAAGGCCATAAATATCCAAAAGCATAGGACCCACGGAATAGCCTATTAGTTTGTGACCGCGGAAAAGAGTTGTTTTGTCTATACGATGAGAAGTTCAGTGAGTCAGCCGTTTGTGTCTGGGTTAGACAGTAGCACAAGAACATAAGAGCATAGGAACGTGGGAAGAACGAAGGCTGATCTTTCGAGTAGCTGAATTGAAACTTTTGACGACAAAAGCAAAAACCCAAAACAACGTCGGGCTGCAGAAATTAAGTTGCCAAAATCCAAGTTTTGTTGTACGTGAATTGGGTGTGAGATGGAGGAAGGGGCAGAACACAGTCACGGTCTCACTCTTCTGCTTGAAAATAGTTGCTGCAACCCTGGGATTGGACCTCAACTGTAATCTTTGGATTGGACCCAAAGGTGGTGATGCCATTGCTCAGTGTCACTGCTTCTCATTTAATGCCTGATCATGTGTTTTATTTGCTGTGAAAATCAGGATACCATGACCAACATTAAGCTTCAGGTTTATTACATGATCAAGTGCTTGGTGCTTCTTCCCTGAGTCTGCTCTTAGCTGGAGCCAAAGAGGTGACCTGCCCATTGACAAAAATATAAGTCATTTCCAGTGCAATGTTAGTTTGTTGGAGAAACTAACATTGCACATTTTCACAAATTAGAACAAGATCAAGTTCAATATTAAAACGGAATAGGGATTGGCAATAGGAAAAGAATCGACCAATTTAGGGCTGCCAGACTTTGCTTCAGGATTGGATATTCAAAGCTTTCATGATTGGACATTCAAAATCCCTAGTTAAATCACATATGCTAAATTAATTGGTGCATGCTTCATGTAAATCAGTCCAGTCATCTCAGAGCATGGTGTTGGCTGCAATGGGGAAATATAATAATTGGCCAACATAAGATTGTTTGGAAAATTTGCAGAATCAGGTAAATTTTGAATTCTTGAAATGTTTTCTTCTTCAATGCAATGTTTATGAATGTGGTCAATTTGCTGCAACCACTCATTTCCTCTACAAATGCACACTTTTCAGATTAGAAGCAAAATAACACCCAAAAAGGGGCTTGGAGTTGGGCAATATATTATAAAAAGTAATGTTCGAAATAAACAAATGTAACATAACTGAACCTAGCCCAGCCCAACCTTTCATGCAAGAAAACATAATCTTTTTAAAAATTGAAAATTTTAAAGCAATTTTTCCTGAAAATCTTCAAATTAAAAGCCTAGTCTTGCCTAACCTAGCCTCATCTGTTCATAAGCAAGGGAACTTAACATGTTTTGTTGCAAATTTTCAAAAGCATTTTTTGTTAATTTTTTTTTCCAACTTCAAACAAAAGCTAAGCCTAACCATAACCTAACCTAACAACTTTGCTTGCTTCATGGTGGTAAAATGTATGTAAAACTTGTCTTGTGGATGCCTTAAGCTGCAATAATGCTGATTGTTCCACATCAACATTGCTTCATCCTTACATATTCAAAATATCTAATAAAATTGCATACACTGAACCAATTGGTGAATGTTCCATGCACATCATCTCAACATATAGATTTGGCTGCAATAGGAAAATCTTTGAATTAGCCAAGTTAAGATTGCTAGACATCATTTCCTGCAACATATGCAAAGGCACCAATTCAATTTCATCATAGCTTGAACCAATTGTGTGAAATGTCAATATAAATAGGTCCAACCATCTCAGAGCATGATTTTGGCTGCACAGCAATTAGGTTCATGATCAAGCAGCTGTTTAAGCAGCGAGTTGACCTGGGAGAAACCAGGACTGACAAGTCAACTAAGATAAATTTTCATAAAGGAAATTACACCCAAGCTGAGCAGCTTTTTACTGAAGTTAACTGGACTGAAAAACTTGCGGGAAAGAACACGGAAGAGGCCTGGCTGGCTTTCCTGGACATCTCCAACACAGTGATAGAGAAATGTGTGCCCTGGTACAATGCAACAGGTGGGAGAAGGAAGAAGAAGCAATGGATAACCAGGAAGGTGCTGGGTGCAATCCATAAAAAGGAACAGGCCTGGAAGCGACACAGAAAGAGAATACGATCAAGAAGACTGAGAAGAATTTACACCAAGCTCAGGAATGAAGCCACCAAGGCCATCAGGGAGGCAAAATACAAATTCGAGCACCAACTAGCACATGACATCCCCAAGAACCCCAGGCAGTTTTACTCTTATGCAAGAAGTCGAACCTCCATCAGAGAGGAAGTCTTGCTGGTGAAGGATGAGAATGGGCAGCTGTCCAGCTCTCTCCAAGAGACATGTGAAATTATGAACTCAGAGTTTGAAAAGGTATTTACAAAAACAGACAAGGACACAGAAGTTCCATTGAAGCCAGCATTTACAGGTGAAAAACTTAGTAAATGTGATGTCACCCGAGAGCATGCTGAAGAGCTGCTGAAAGGGCTGAAGACACCATCATCTCCTGGGCCGGATGGCGTCCACCCCATCGTCTTGAAGGCATGTGCTTCATCACTATCCCATCCACTCACACTCCTCTACCAGAGGTCACTTCAGGAAGGGAAGGTTCCCACTGATTGGACCAGAGCAAATGTCTGTCCGATCTTCAAAAAGGGCAGTCGATCGAATCCGCTTGATTACCGGCCCGTTTCGTTGACATCTGTTCCATGCAAGGTCCTGGAGAAAATTATTAGAGAAAACATCATGAAACACCTGAAAGAAAAACAGATACTAACAAGACACTAACATGGCTTCAGGTCAGGAAGATCATGCCTCACCCAACTCCTAGAATACCTGAATGAGCTGGAAGATGCACTTGATGAGAGGGACCCAGTCGACGTTGTATATTTGGATTGCCATAAGGCTTTTGATTCGGTACCACACCTCCATGTACTACACAAGCTGAAGGCAGCAGGAATCGGTGGTGACTGGGAAGACGATGTGGTCACTGAACATACCGACGAACACTCAGACATAAACCTTCTCAAGTGGATAGCCAGCTTTCTTATGGGGAGAAAGCAGAGAGTGATGGTCAGAGGGGCATGCTCTTGGAGAGATGTATGGAGCGGGGTGCCTCAAGGAAGCGTCTTGGGACCAGCATGTTTTCTGGTCTACATAAATGATCTGTTGGACGATGTCAATTCCTGTGGTAAGCTCTTTGCTGATGACGCAAAACTATTCCGGCGCATAAGAGATCCTGAGGACAGGCAACGACTCCAGAAAGACCTCTGCAGTCTACATGAGTGGAGCAAAAAGTGGCTCCTGTCTTTCAATGCAAGCAAGTGTAAGATTATGCACTTCGGGCCTAAAAACCCCAGGTTCAGGTACACTGGGCGATACCATGCTGGAGGAGACGACCTTGGAAAATGACCTTGGTGTTATGATGAGACCTGACCAGGTCGAAGAGCAAGTTGCCTGAGCTGCTAAGGCCGCGAACTCCATGCTGGGACCCATCACGAGGGCTTTCACTTGCATGGACGAGGACATGTTCATGCCTCTGTACAAGACGCTCGTTCGCCCTAAAATGGAGTTTGCCGTGCAGACATGGTCTCCCTACTACAAGAAGGACATAGAGAAGTTAGAAAGCATCCAGAGAAGAGCCACCAAAAGGATACCGTCCATCGCCGATTTTCCCTATGAGGAACGCCTGCGCCAGCTTAAACTGACAACCCTAGAAGAACGCCGAATACGAGGGGATATGTTGGAGGTGTTTAAGATCTTGAAGGGAATGGATCAGGTGTCGGCAGGGGACGCGTTTCTGAAACTGGAGGACGCAAACAGTGGAAGGAGGGGTCATGCTCTGAAGCTGGAAAAACCACGTCACCGCTTGTTCCAACGAAACCAATTCTTCCCCGCAAGAGTCGTGGAGAGGTGGAATAAGTTACCCGGAAAAGTGGTGAATAGTCCAACCATCAACACCTTTAAAAACCGGTACGACAAGCACTGTTCTAACTGAGGGGAGGCAGCACCTTATGAGCGTTAGCTCCTTAGCCTCTCTATTTATCAACTACGGTGAGCATCAGATGCATATTTAAGATTGCTAGATATTGCTTTGGGCCTATATATTAAAAACCACTCATGAAGTTGTATCCTGTGAATTCATTGGTGAATATTTGATGCAAGTTGGTTCAGTCATCTTGAAGCATGGTTTTGGCTTCAAGTTTTGACTCTTCTCGCTTGCAAATAGCAAGCAGCTGGCAGCAGGTGATGCTAGGCAGCACCTCCAAGACCCTGTAACCTCTTCACTCAAGGTGTTCCCTACCATATCCAGTATTTCCTTCATTGCATTGCTGCAACTGATGTCAGTGACTGAAGAATCCTCAATGGCAGTCATGTAAACCAACTTAATTAAATATCTGCCTTAAATATGATAATATATTTCAACTTCAATGTACCTAGGTAGGTAGGTATCAACCAAGGTATGATACGACCATATGGAACCATTCATGATTAACTGTCTTTCACTTCAGGAACTCCAAAAATGTAAATATTCCTCATAGAAAATTGGGTAAATTTGCAGTTCTCTCACCTAAATTTGCAGTTTAGGGAACCCCTGATTTATTGGACTTTCTTTTTCTGATGCAATGTTTATGAATGGGCAGAGCATAATGTGGCCACTCATTTCCTCTGAAAATGCTTACCTTTCAGTTGGAAGGCAAAATAACACCCAAAAGGGGGCTTGGAGTTGGGTAATACAGCTCAGAAAATAATGGTCCAAGCAAAAAAAAAAAGATGTAACATAACCTAATAACCTAGCCTAACTTTCCATGGAAGAAAACATTTTAATTGGAAAATTCCCAAACAATTTTTGTTTCTAAAAAATTTCAAAATTAAAAATCTAACCAAACCTGGCCTGAAATGTATTTCAAGAAAAAAAACATGTTTTATTAATATTTTTGTAACTTTTTATAGCTTATCAGAAAGTATAACATTATCTAACTAAACCAAACCCAATGCCTTTGTATGCTTCCTCATGGATGCAAAATGTACGTAAAACATGTCTCATGGTTATCCTAAACTGCAATAAAACTGCAAATCTTTGGTCTTAAACCTAGTCTTTCTAAACAGTTACCCCTGTGTCCAGTTATCTAAAAAAAAGGAAATCTGACCAGTGATGACAGGTAGGTAGGTGCCTACCTAGGTACTTACCTAGATAAATAACCTACCTAGATAGGACCTATCTAACTTGCTAGGACATCACAGTAATTTTACACTGCTTACTTAAAGGATATTATATTATTGTGCTTTAAGGTGGTAACAAGACAAGTTTTTACACACATTTGCCTCCATAAAACAAACAAATGGGTTAGGTTTTTCTAGGTTAGAAGTTAGGTTGAAAAATGTGTCATTTTTTTTTCAAAGAAAAGAGTTGGAAATTGTTTTCTTCCAAACCAGCTTATGTTGTTAGGTTAGGTTGGGTTAGGTTTTTCAATTTGGAGATTGTCAGAAAAAAAACGCATCAAATTTTCCCCAATTTTCTTTCTCGGGAGAGTATTTTTGTAAATTTGTCTTAAAGGGTGTTTTTGTATTTTTTGGAAATTTTCTTCAGAATACCATGTTATGAAGGTGACTAAGATGATGGAACCACTTATTTTCAGTACAAATGATATTTTTTTTTTTTATTAGAAAATTTTGAAAAAAATCAAACTTATAAAACCTAAACTAACCTAACCTAACCAAACCTAACTCATTTGTTTGCTTTATGAAGGCAAATGCATGTAAAAACTTGTCTTGCTATCACCTTAAAGCACAATACCAGTGTCAAATTTATTTCACAAAAATTTTCCACAAAAATCGAACTTTTTTCTTCAAAAGCAACTTGGGTTAGGTTAGGCTGGGTTAGGTTTCTTGCTTAATTTTGAAAACAAATTGCTCAACAAATTTCCAGAAAACAAATTGCTCTACATTTTTTCTAATTCAATTTTTTGGATTTTTTCTCCAAAGTTGGTTAGGCTAGGTTAGGTTAGGTTGTTCCTTTTTTTTCAACATTTATTTTTATGCTGCTACCTAATTCAAAGCCATTTTTGGCATTATTCTGCTCACAACCTGAAAAGTAAGCATTTGCTCAGAAAATAAGTGGTCCCATAATCTTCGTCACCTTCGGTTGGTTATTGGTTTCACGACACGTCAACCGCTGAGTCATATAGCATCGCCAATCTCTCACGCCGATTGGTCGCGGGTGAAGAGTAGCGACAGGTGAGACTCGAACCCACAACCTTTCGATTGTGAGATGAGCATCTTAACCCCTAGACCACTTGTCCCCGTTCGTCACCTTCATAAACAAAGTACTCAAAAAATTCCAAGAAATAAAAAACCTTTTAAGACAAATTTAACTTTTTCCAGAGGAAGGTTAGGCTAAGTTGGGCTAGGTTGTTGCATTTTTGTATGTTTCTTTTCATACTGTTATGTAACCCAAAGCCCTTTTTGGTGTCATTTTGCTCACAACCTGAAAATTAAGCATTTGCACAGAAAATGAGTGTGTCAAATCACATTCATAAACATTGCACTGGAATGAAAAATACCCAGAAATCATGAAAAACCTTAAAGCACACACAAATTGATTGATGAGGATGAAACATGCTAAATGAAAGCAGGTTATAGACACATGGCTATCTACCTAGGTACCTAGTACCCACCTAGGTAAATACTAACCTTCCATGGCTTCTGTAGGACTCATATTTCCCACAGAATTGACGGGCCAAATTCTTCTTTGGTATCACAAGCAATACTGTAAAATGCTTTCTGGGTACAGTTTCCAGTGTATCTTTAACCATTTCGCTACTTTGATTTATCGTTACTTCCCGCAATTATGCGACTTGAATTAAACAAAACCATATTGATTCACGCGAACCGCAAAATCCTACAGTATCTAAGCAGGCTTCATAAACGCTGGCATACAAGACAAAGAAGACAGTATCTTGTATGGCAGGGAGATCGAAGTTTTCCTTCAAGCCCGTATGTCGTCATCCGAAGGTTTTTTCCTTCAAATATGGTATAAATTTGGTTGCAGAACTCTTTTCTCAAATCATACGCAATTGTTACATTTAGGGTGCGTTCTTTGTCCTCTTCGTTCCGCGGATTCCGTGGACTGTGACGTATAATATTTCGTGGACTGCAGCCACGGAATATTCTGTGAAATTTCGCGCCGGATTACTTATGTGAGCCATTTGTGTCGCTGTTCGCAAACGTTCCTACTAATTCGTATGATTAGCATTCATTGCATGCTGTTACATTAAAGCAATGTGGTTGAATCACTTGTTGGCAACAGCAGTAATTATACAAAGCTCCGAACTATGATCTTATTGTTATTGGCCACTGATGCCTAATTTAATGCTCATGGTGTCAACAATAAAAAGGATAAAAATGCGAAACTATTCTGAGATGGCTCGTGTTCTAGGTAGATGAATGTCAGACATGTCCAGGGCAGGCTATGACAGGCATGTCAAGGGCAGGGATGAAATTTGCATTGGTCATTGCACAGTGAACATGCCGACAGCGGACCGACGTCGTTCCGCTATCTGGACGCCAGTGGCCCGCTGTCGGCTGAGGAGTGGAATGTCCGCCAAGCCGATATGCAGCCGAAACCCAGCCAACGTGGGACCGCTGCCAGGCTGCTGTCAGGACGCTTGGGGCCCGCTGTCGGCTGGGTAGTGGGATGTCTGACAACGGCCCGACGTCAGCCGGCCGCTATTGATATGCCGAATTCAACCCAACATATCCTGATATTCCAGATCAGTATGCCGATGTCGGGCCCAGAGCGGTCCGATGTCGGCATACCGTTTACGAGATGACGAGCTCGCCCCGACACGTGCGGACAGCGGGTCAACATCGGCATGTTTACTGGGTGGAGTTGCAAATAATCGGAAAAAGAAGTTTCTGAAGGTAGTGTCTAGCTTACTGCTGTTTCACCTTAACAGTTGAGAATTTGACTACACTGCAACGGAAAACCCTCGCCGGTGGGAACATGACATTTATTAGTGACATCTTCGCACAATCTAGCCCAATCGTAATCCACTCTACAACTTTACTTGCGAATTTGCAATGTCTTCCTTGGCCCGCACATCGCTTCCAATGTGCGTCGCCATCTTGGAAGAAACCGCACAGAACGGGGCTGGACAGCTTTTTTTAGTCCGCGCGTTCCCCGGGGAATCCACGAAATCTGGCCGCGGAATCCGTGCGGAATGGACAAAGAACGACAGATGACGTCAGAGTCCACGGAATTCCTGGACGGAACATGACAAAGAACGCGGCCTTATTTGTTTCCACTACAAGCAAATCATTTCGCGTATGATTTTGTACCGGAGTTGCTACCAGCGGGAGCGACAGTGGTGGAGTTGGTGAACGTCCGTCAACCTAGCGACAGATCCACATTGATATTGAGATTTATATTGGCCGGAAGGGCGGACTCTTCCGATTTCCTTCAAAATTTGCGCACGGATAGAACTCGAAGCACTGATCATCATGAACATAAAAACTAAGAGGGGTGTGCATGAACCGCTCAGATATACAAGGTCAAAGGTCAGAGTCCTGGAGGTCGGACTATTCAGATTCCCTTCAAAATTGGTCCACAGATAGTACTCGATGTACTGATCATCGTGTGCATAAAAACTAAGCCGGGTGTTCATAAACAGCTGAGATATTCAAGGACAAAGATCAGAGTCCATGACGTCGGACTCTTCAGATTCATTTCAGAATTGGTCCACAGATAGTACTCGATGCACTAATCATCATGAGCATAAAAGCTAAGAGGGGCGTTCATAAACAGCTGGATTATTCTGGTCAAAACTTCATCCCGTGCGAATATGCAGCAATTATAATATGCACGAAAGCGAATATCAATCTGTACGTCAAGCTAGATTGATATTCGATTCTTATTGGTGGAACATCGTGAAAACGAGCATACTAGTAGAGCTTAGCACCCTGATTATCAGGAACTCAACCAAGAAGCCGTATTACAAAACACTACGGAGATAATCGGGGTCAAGGGTCAAAGGTCATCGAGATCGGACTCCTCTGACTTTCTTCCAAATGGATACACGGATAGCACTCGACGCACTGATCATCATGAGCATGGTTGGTTGGTTATTGGTTTTACGACACGTCGACCTTTGAGTCATGTAGCGTCGCCAATCTCTCACGCCGATTGGTCGCGGGCGAAGAGTAGCGACAGGTGAGACTCGAACCCACAACCTTTCGATTGTGAGACGAGCATCTTACCCCTAGACCACTCGTCCCCATCATCATGAGCATAAAAGCTAAGAGGGGCGTTTATAAACAGCTGAGATATTCAAGGTCAAATGTCAGAGTCCTGGAGGTCGGACTCTTCAGATTCCATTTAAAATTTGTCAACAGATAGTGCTCGATGCACTGATCATCATGTGCATAAAATCTAAGAGGGGCGTTCACAAACGGCTGAAATAATCAAGGTCAAAGGTCAGAGTCCTCGAGGTCGGACTCTTCAGATTCCATTCAAAATTGGTCCACAGATAGCACTCGATGCACTGATCATTGTGAGCATAAAAGCTAAGGAGCCGTTCATAAGCAGCTGAGATATTCAAGGCCTAAGGTCAGAATCCATGAGGTCGGACTCTTCAGATTCCCTTAAAAATTGACCCATGGGTAGTATTCGATGCACGGATCATCATGAGCCAAAAGCTAAGAGGGGCGTTCATAAACAGCTGGATTATTCGGTCAAAACTTCTTCGGGTGCGAATATGCAGCAATTATAAATAAGCACGAAACGAGTATCAATCTGTACGTCAAGCTGGATTGATATTCGATTCTTACCGGTGGAACATCGTGAAAACGAGCATACTGGTAGAGCTCGGCACCCTGACTATCAGGAACACAATCAAGAAGCGGTATCACAAAACACTACGGAGATATTCGGGGTCAAAGGTCTTCGAGATCGGACTCCTCTAATTTTCTTCAAAATAAGTACTCGATGCACTGATCATCATGAGCATAAAAGCTAAGAGGAAGCTAAGAGGGGCGTTCATAAACAGCTGATATATTCAAGGTCAAATGTCAGAGTCATCGAGGTCGGGCTCTTCAGATTCCCTTCAAAATTGGTCCGCAGGTAGTACCCGATGCACTGATCATCATGGGAATGAAAGCTAAGACGGGCGTTAATAAACAACTGGATTAGTGGGGCCGAAATTTATCCGGGGTTAATCCCAGTGCACATGTCGACATCGGCCCGACGTCGGCCCGATACTAGGCCCTACGTCGGGCCGATGTCGGACGCTAGCGGCCCGTTGTCGGCTGGGTTGTGGAATGTCAGCCCATGCCGACATTCAGCCGACACTCAGCCGACATGTTGCCGACGTGGGGCCGATGTCGGAAAGATGCCGACATGTTGCTGTCCGGACGCCAGCGGTCC
Organism: Ashinkailepas kermadecensis; assembly: GCA_034440615.1. NCBI lineage: Eukaryota > Metazoa > Arthropoda > Thecostraca > Neolepadidae > Ashinkailepas > Ashinkailepas kermadecensis. The sequence goes on along the minus strand of JAOTOM010005012.1, from coordinate 17,547 downwards.
GTTGTCGTCTGAGAAGTGAAATGTTGGACAGTGGCCTGGCGTCGGCTGGCCGCTATTAAGATCTCGAATTCAACCAGATATATGATATATTCCAGGCTAGTTTGCCGATGTCGGGCCGACAGCGGCCCGATGTCGGTATGCCGCTTACGAGATGCCGAGCTCGCCCCGACACATGTGGACAGCGGGCCGACATCGCCATGTTTACTGGGATGTGCAGCGATTATAAATAAGCACAAACCGAATATCAATAGATTGATGTTCCATTCTTACAGGTGAACATCGTGATAATTGAAGTGATATGTCGTGTTATATGTCAAGCTTCGCCGGTGCTTGGATGATTTGAAAGAACATCAGCTCCAAAATGATTTGGGTACATGGGTCCCCTGGTGCTGCCATGGATGGCGGACGGTCCAGAAGGCATGCTGAGTCCCGCCCTTTCCGAATGGTGAAGACTATGGCTTAGATAATCTTCTCTATCTCTCCCTCCCTCCTTCAATTGAAATGTGTCATTGGGAGTCGAAACTTTTTCCGTGCTGTCTTTTCCTTCGCGCTATTTCAGGCAGCTTGTCACCTCGGCATTCCGCCATTTTAGACAGCTATCTTCAGCCTCGCGCTATTTTGAACAACGGTCTTCCGCTTCGCGCTGTCTCGCTCGGTAATATATTGTATGGGTTAAAGCTGGTAACCACACGCTACATGTATGCTAGAGTCGCTTTGCTTCCAAGTAGATGACTACCCTGCATAAGGTATAACTATTTTACGCTTGTGAAACGAGTGTCCATGTAGGAGAAAGTGCACAAAGAAGAACGAGAAGCACAGCCAAACACATTTAAGTGTATGAAGAATATTGCACCAAAAGGTACCAAAAGGATACCGCCGCAACGCACCAGTCACGCGAGCTTCGTTTCGGATGAATTGCACCACTGTTAGTGTAGGGGTGGCGGCTCTGCCGTCGGTGGGGTGTGGGGGTGGTGGTTTCGGTGGTTTGGCGGGTGTGGGGTGCTTTGGGTGTGTGTGTGTGTAAAGGAGCTGTGATGGGTGTGTGAAACTATATAATGGGTGTGTGAAAAGAATGCTAACCAAGCCTAAACTGAAGCTGTTCTGATTGAACTATTAGGGCTTTATTTTAACTGATACTGCACTTCAACACGGCTGAACATGGGCTGACTCTAGACTTAGACTGGGCTAACTATCTCCTTTTCTGCTATGCCTGTGTCAGGGATGTGTTGTGCTGTGTTTCCCCGCCACCTCCACCACACATTCCCCAAACCCCAGCCGATTTGATGTTGTTCGAGCTACCGTCCCTAACACGAATTTGTATGTGTGCGTGGTCAATGTTTTGGGAACACCATATAGGTAAGTGAGTGTCTAGCCAAATTATAATTAATACGTTGCATTAGAGAATTAATGAGAATGTAATTTGTCCGTGGTTTGAATTGCCTGTCCCGAGTTGGGACTTTTGGATGCTAATAGTAATCTAATTTTGTACAAAATTACCGCACGAAATAGGTGTCTGTGATAAGCCCCAAGCGGCTTCCGCTGGGCCTTAAAGCTACCTAAAGCACATTCATTCTTCTCATTTACTTCACATTCGCTCGTCCCATTCATTCTCTCCCTATTGATGAATTAAATGCTTGGTCCCCAAATTTTGCTCCCGCCCCCCCCTCAGCGGCACACAAACACATATATCGACGGACCATTGCTCTATTGTTTTATGGTAGGTTGGCCGAATATGTAAACCTCCCACTGCCCTCATAGCTGGCCTCGCCATTATTGGCAGCGTTCCTCGCCTGGATGAAGTCTTAATGCTACGAGGGGGCTCATCGTACTGGCTCCGAGGGTTTATACAAGTGCTCTGGTGTCTTTGACTGACATACCTAACCTTTAAAAAACGGTCGATGCCGCACCGGGCCTTATTCGCCGTATGCTGTGCGATCAGATGAACGTGCTCACGAGCGGGCACGGATCCATACCACGTTGGGCACGTTCCCTGGCCGTCTATATAACCTAGCCTGCCCTACCCTTTCAGCCTCGGGGCTTACAGGACGCCAAACCTGTCCGTGCGTTCCCCCGAAACGGTATACAGCTCCGTGTCCAAACGTATAGCGAACGGGGGCGGACTCACGACCGTGCAGTGTTTTGCATTACCCTATTGTTCGGCGCCAAACTCGACGGACGCAAAGTGGGGCTTCCCTTGACAGCCCATCCCACTTGCATGCCATGCCCGCCCCCATCTGCGCCCCTGGATCACAGAGGCCAGCGGGATTTCGCAGTCAAAGAATCAGAGCATGTGCTAATGCCCCCGAAGTGTCCGTTCATCGCACCCTCTCGCAATTCGACATCATCTAAACGTAGATCATATATATATTAACATTAATATTCTGGACAAGTTAAACTGGCTTACACACTCTTTTCCATTACCCGGGAACGTTCAGTCCATAGGAGGACGGCTCGCAGGTCGACTACCTCGCTTGTAAATTTACTTCATATGACAAATTAATCTCAGGCACATATCCAAACATCATGTGAGAATCCCTTGTGTCGGAAAGTACACCCCTACTTGTCGGCTGTTGGTCATCCGGTCAAAGCGAAAAGCGCGGCGCGCACCCCTCAGCGCCCGCGGCACGGCCGCCATTTCTGCTCTAGACGTAAATACCTTCCCCTCCGTCCACTTGATCGCCGAGGTATTTACTATGCTACCGTTCTGGGAGGGTCGTATCCTGTCGTTATCGAGTTGCGTTATTTCCCACGGAGGGTCACTGACTCGGCCATCGGCATCCGACCTCAATGCTATCTGGGTTATCACGAAAGTTACGCCATTGAACACACAGCTGGATGGCGCTCCTGGAGTTTTGGATTTTTGAATTATCTTGCACCACGGGGGGTAGTTAGGCTATAATATCACTTCTTTATATCCGGTTAATGTGAGGTTCGAACGCTTTGGACAAGGAGGGAAAAACATGGGTATTGCAAACACAGTTTGCAACGTGCTTACTGTCAGACCGAACGATAATCATTTTCACGACCCATTCTGGCCCGGTGGTCCTGAAATGCGGATGTTGTGCGTACAGTTTTCAACGTACGGCATATTAGGCTGAGCGATGGTCATTTTCACGACCCACTGAAGCCCACGGTCCTATGAAGAGGATGTGAGGATCTGATGTGTGCAAAGTACCCCTGATCGTTATTGCAAGCTATGCCCGCTTTCTTTATCCCAAGTATTCCCTTTCACCGCTAATCCTGCCCGTCAATGGCTGGGTAACTGCTCCGTGTCTCTGCTAAGGCCGCCACAGAATTTCTATGCATAATCTAATATATTTACATTTATATACACCGCATCACATTACGCCCACGCACTGCTTACACACACACTACTCGCAATCTCCCACCTCTCCATTCTTGCACGCGACATACTTCCTCCCCATACATACCTACATACTCTGCCCTTCTATACTAGGCGTGCGACGTTAGCGCCACCGGCCGTGTCACACATACCGCACACATCACATAGTCTAATTGCCCCCCCCCCCCCATTTATACGGGTCGCTCCTTTCAACAATGAATTAGGTTGAGGGGGAAGTAGCTGTGATAGAAAATAGGCCGGTTCGGAAGAAGGAAGAAGGCATGGCAGACCGATGGCACTCACATGTTTGTTGCTCGGCTGGCCTCTTCGGTCGTCTCGACGCTGCCTGAGCTCCGTCCGTGAGTGAGAGACTGCCCGAGTGAGAGTCTCCGAGGGAGAGCGAGATCGAGCCAGAGTCCCAGAGAGTGTGAGAGCCTTTCAGGCTGCCAGGTTTTCTTCCCTCGCTCTGGCTCCGCCTTCCCCCCATTCTCCGGCCACTCTCAGGGCTCCGGGCTGTGTTCTTCTTCTTGATTGGTAGGAGTGGTTTTTTTCTCTCCCCTAGGCCGTGTGTATGGTGAAGCCGCCTGGGGCTGTCAGGACGGTCTGCCGGGGTCTAGAACCTTCACCGAGGTCACGGCTGGCCGGCCTTTCTCTTTATGTCGATCAGAACCGGCTTCTCATGAGAACATTCTTGTTGTTGACTGGTTGGGACGGGGTAGCGGCCAGAACGAGGTGATTAACCCGGGTTCGGCGCTTAATTGCTCCAGAGTTTTCGCTCCCGCCATTAATCCGCACAGGTGCGCGCTGGTCGGGTCCAGTCGGGCGGATTAAAAAAAACACGCAGTGAGAAGGGAAAGCTGGTGGCTGGGATCTGACCGGGCGTCTTGCGGCCTGGTCGGGTATGAAAATATTGAAAATTGCATGCCGAAAAAATGTAAGCTCTCCTACATTAGTACGAAGCGAAAGATAACAGCAATACTTCTAAACCCGGGACAAAAAGTAAAATTTTCGTACCTAACCATGAGTGGAACGAAATGAAACTATTCTTGGATAATAATTTGCCACTGTAATATCATAAATTCGCCGATCATAGGAAACACTCGGACTGAAATGATCCTGAATCACAACAATCAACAGCACCAATCAAGCCACCGGGTGTCACGTCCATCTTGGCACACCTTCCGCCTTCCAGCAGATATAGATATAAGCATATATATGTATATATATATATATATATATATATATATATATATATATATATATATATATATATATATATATATATATATATATATATATATATATATATATATATATATATATATATATATATATATATATATATATATATATATATATATATATATATATATATATATATATATATATATATATATATATATATATATATATATATATATATATATATATATATATATATATATATATATATATATATATATATATATATATATATATATATATATATATATATATATATATATATATATATATATATATACATATATATATATATATATATATATATATATATATATATATATATATATATATATAATTTCATTAGGTGCAGTGCTGCATTGAGCATGATTATCAGTGAGAAAAAGGCGTAAAATAACCTTATGTTCATATTAAAACAAAGAAATAGATCCAAATGCACACTGTATATATTTCGGCCACGGGCCTTCCTCAACAGTGAACATTTTGCTACAAATGCCACAAAAACACACACGCCAAGTGCACCTCGTGACACCGCACCGTGAATTGCCTTCATTTTACATATCACAATATCTACATACGCGTAATATACATGCACACATTAACATAAGCCCACATCAAGGTGTATGATCCGTGTGTGTATGCATGTGGCAACTTGTGACCCGGGTGAGTGTGCGTGTCTGTGTGTGGATGCGGTTATGTGTTACATATGTGCCTGCCTTAGGCGGTGTATGGAACCGGTTTGATCAGGGTCCAGGATGCCGTCATTATGTTTAATGAAGACTTGTGTTCCTAATCTGTTTGTTCCTAATTCGCAGATTTTGAGCTCTGCTACATCTTTGCAGACTTGCAGAATGGATATGCTTATTGTTTTAGAGTCGAAAATGCTGTTCGCGTGAGTGATTTTGAAGTGTTCGCCAAATGGGGTGTTAGTGGTTGTATTTTTAGCATCTCTTAAGTGCTCATTAAATTTTACCCTAACCATGCGTTTTGTTTCCCCTATATACGTGATGTCCAATGGTCGGCATAGCTGGCATGTTATAAGTTATAAGGTGATAAGGTATGCCGACCATTGGGCATCACGTATATAGGGGACACAAAACGCATGGTTATGGACCGGGATCAAATCGGCTCCATACACTGCCTAAGGCAAGCACATATGCAACACATAACCGGATCCACACACAGACACGCACACACACCTGGGTCGCAAGTTGACACATGCATACACACACGGATCATACACCTTGATGTGGGCTTATGTTAAAGTGTGTATGTATTTTACGAGTATGTAAATATTGTGATATGTAAAATGAAGGCGATTCACGGTGCGGTGTCACAAGGGCTAATTTTGAAGGGAATCTAACAGTCCGACCTCTGACCGAGGACTCTGACATTTGACCTTGAATATACCAGCTGTTTAAGGACGCCCCTTTTAGCTTTTATGCTCATGATGATCAGTGCATCGAGTACTACCCGTGTATCCATTTTGAATCAAATCAGAGGAGTCCGATCTCGATTACCTTAACCTTTGACCCAGAATATCTCCGTAGTGTTTTGTAATACGGCTTCTTGATTGTGTTCCTGGTAGTCAGGATGCCGAGCTCTACCAGTATGCGCGTTTTCACGATGTTCCACCGGTAAGAATCGAATATCAATCTAGCTTGACGTACAGATACCTGGTATTCGTTTCGTGCTTATTTATAATTGCTGAATATTCGCACTCGAAAAAGTTTTGACCCGAATAATCCAGCTGTTTATGAACGCCCCTCTTAACTTTTAGCTCATGATGATCAGTGCATCGAGTACTACCCGTGGGTCAATTTTTAAGGGAATCTGAAGAGTCCGACCACAATGATCACGACCCTTGACCGTGAATAGCTCAGCTGCTTATGAACGCCCCTCTTAGCTTTTAGCTCATGATGATCAGTGCATCGAGTGCTACCCGTGGGTAAAATTTTAAGGGAATCTGAAGAGTCCGACCACATTGACCACGACTTTTGACCTTGAATAGCTCAGCTCTTTATGAACGCCCCTCTTAGCTTTTATGCACATGATGATCAGTGCATCGAACACTATCTGTGGACCAGTTTTTAATGGAATCTGAAGAGTCCGACCTCATGGACTCTGACATTTGACCTTTAATATATCAGCTGTTTATGAACGCCCCTCTTAGCTATTAGGCTCATGATGATCAGTGCATCGAGTACTACCCGTGAACCTATTTTGAAGAAAATCAGAGGAGTCCGATCTCCATGACCTTTGACCTTTGACCCCGAATATCACCGTAGTGTTTTGTAATACGGCTTCTTGATTGTGTTCCTGATAATCAGGGTGCCGAACTCAACCAGTATGCTCGTTTTCACGATGTTCCACCGGTAAGAATCGAATACCAATCTAGCTTGACGTGCAGATTGATATTCGTTTCGTGCTTATTTATTATTGCTGCATATTCGTACCTGAAGAAGTTTTGACCCTAATAATCCAGCTGTTTATGAACGCCCCTCTTAGCTTTTAGCTCATGATGATCAGTTCATCGAGTACTATCTGTGGACCAATTTTGAAGGGAATCTGAAGAGTCCGGCCTCATGGACTCTGACATTTGACCTTTAATATCTCAGCTGTTTATGAACGCCCCTCTTAGCTTTTATGTTCATGATGATTGGTCCATCGAGTACTATCTGTGGACCAATTTTGAAGGGAATCTGAAGAGTCCGACCTCCGGGACTCTGACATTTGACCTTGAATATCTTAGCTTTTTATGAACGCCCCTCTTAGCTTTTATGCTCATAATGATCAGTGCATCGAGTACTACCCGTGTACCTATTGTGAAGAAAATCAGAGGAGTCCGATCTCGATGACCTTTGACCTTTGACCCCGAATATCTCCGTAGTGTTTTGTAATACGGCTTCTTGATTGTGTTCCTGATAATCAGGGTGCCGAACTCTACCAGTATGCTCGTTTTCACGATGTTCCACCAGTAAGAATCGAATATCAATCTAGCTTGACGTACAGATTGATATTCGTTTCGTGATTATTTATTATTGCTGCATATTCGCACCTGAAGAAGTTTTGACGCTAATAATCCAGCTGTTTATGAACGCCCCTCTTAGCTTTTAGCTCATGATGATCAGTTCATCGAGTACTATCTGCGGACCAATTTTGAAGGGAATCTGAAGAGTCCGACCTCCAGGACTCTGATCTTTGACCTTTAATATATCAGCTGTTTATGAACGCCATCTTAGCTTTTAGCTTATGATGATCAGTGCATCCAGTACTACCCGTGGGTCAATTTTTAAGGGAATCTGAAGAGTCCGACCACAATGACCACGACCTTTGACCTTGAATAGCTCAGCTGTTTATGAATGCTCCTCTTAGCTTTTAGCTCATGATGATCAGTGCATCGAGTACTACCCGTGGGTAATATTTTAAGGGAATCTGAAGAGTCCGACCACAATGGCCACGACCTTTGACCTTCAATAGCTCAGCTGTTTATGAACGCCCCTCTTAGCTTTTATGCTCACGATGATCAGTGCATCGAGTACTATCGGTGGCCCAATTTTGAATGGAATCTGAAGAGTCCGACCTCAAGGACTCTGACCTTTGACCTTGAATATCTCAGCTGTTTATGAACGCCCCTCTAGTTTTTATGCTCATGATGATCAGTGCTTCGAGTTCTATCCGTGTGCAAATTTTGAAGGAAATCGGAAGAGTCCGCCCTTCCGGCCAATTTGAATCTCAATATCAATGGAATCTGTCGCTAGTTTGACGCACGTAGTTGGTGAGTGGTTGTGGTTTGATTCTCTTTCAGGTTTTTTGGTGTGGGTACATAGATGTGTACTGGCAGTGATAGCTAAGTGTGCCCATTCGGTTTTACTCTCTGTCGATTGTCATCATGAGATGAGAACTTGGATTGTCATAAGTTTGGATCACATTGGTAAGCGTGGCAGGAAGGGGCGCACGATAGAGACCATTGCTGGTGGGGGTTGGCCGTGGTGTTGGGTGCTGAGTATTTCCAGAGTTGCTGAGCGGTAAATAGAGTGGTCTGAATGCGTTAGTGTTACTGCGATAAGGTAAAGTGCGTAGTCTTAAGTTTAGTTGGTTTGTTTAGCTGAAGGTTTACGGGCGACTGTTGCATTGTCTGAAGGGCACCCCGTTACTCCTTGCTCTGAGGGTTTTCTGCTCCCTTCGAGGGGATGATGTGCTTGCGAAGTGTGTGAGGGACCGGCTTGCCATGCCTGGTATTTCTCCCCTGCTGTGCCATAAGTAAGCAAGTTTGTTCTCTCATTTGTCTTCCCCTCGCTTAGCTGGGCAGCTGCATTTTCGCGCGTTTCCCTGCGTGCCGCCAGCCGCTGTTGCCAGTGCAACCGATTGCATCGCAGCAGGCCACCGGTAGTGGGAGGAAGTCATCTTTGGTAGTTTTAGCTAGTTACGTCCCCTTTTCTGATTTCTCCTTGGGAGCAACGTGGGCCTGATACTCCCCTTTCCCTCTCGTTCCCGAACTTATTCTTGACCTCCCCTTCTCCTGGCCATCGCTCTTGTTTTGTGTGAACGCTACTAGACAGCCAAGTGCATACATTGGCTAGCAAAATGGCCTGGATACCGGACGGTCCAGCCTTCGCTTTGGTTAAATTTGTAGATCCTTCTATGTCTTTTCGTGCTATAAGCCCCTACACAATTCGAGACGAGATTGAGGAGTACCTGTGCTGTCCCATGTGCTGTCTGCCCATGTGCTGTCTGCCAAAGCTATCCAGAGCGGCGCGCTGCTGATACACGCGTGCGACTCCAGACAGTCGAGCGCCGTCCTCACTTGGCCCAGCTTCTTGGGGCGTAACGTCATCATCTCCATGGCTGACAAACTGAACCATGCCGACGGTGTGGTGTATGCCCCAGAGTTAGGCGGCTCGTCCGAGGGTGAATTCAGGGACGACAACCAAAGCGCCGACCAAAACGTGATTGAGGTGTTTCGCTTTCCCAGTAAGCGTGGCCGTCCCAATCCCCTTCTCCGAGCGCGTTTCGCCAGATCCGACCTGCCCGCGTACTTCTACGCCGGATACATGCGCTACAAGGTGCGTCCATATGTGGCTTTACTTCGCGGCTGCCGTCGCTGCCAGCGATACGGTCATACAGTTAGGCAGTGCAGGGCCAAGGCACAGATATGCGAGCGCTGTGCCGATTTGCACGCCACAGAGGGGTGCACGGCACCGCTGCGGTGCGCGACCTGCCAGGGTGCACACTGGGTGGCGGACCATTCTTGCCCAGTTTGGCTGGAACAGATTAACTCGGCCAAGCAGCGGGCTCCCATGGGTGGTGGCCCCATGGGGGGAGGGGCGAAGCCTGGCCGTCCCTTCCAGCGCTGCAGCTGCTTCGCGAGCTCCTGCTCGTCGGGCCCGCTCAGGCGGGGACCCGGGATGGAGCTTCCAAGCGGAGTTCGCGATCCAAGGTGAGGCCGCAGAGGGACAGCGAGCCGCTACTCAATAATTCGGCTTCTGTGGCTGGCAGCGGCGCCACCACACAGGCAAGGTCCACCAGCGCCGACGGCCGGGATCCGCCGCAGGAGAGGGAGCGTGCGACCAGCCAGGGCCCCGACACTGGGACAGATATCGTGCGCAGCAGTGCGCTCCAGACGAAGACCCATACCACCTAGTCGGACTCACCGCCGATCGCACCGGGATGGGATCCGGCTGGCTCCGATGACTCGCTGACTGGCGAAAGCTTCGGGGGTTTTGACACTGACATGAGAAATTATCAAACAGAATCATACTCGGAGATGGACTGTCCACATACACACCCTCCTCAACGTCGCAGCCAACGTCTGGCTCCTCGCTGCGACTCATTCAGCCAAACAGCCCCGGCTCCCGACGCGAAAAGACTTTGTGGAGGAGGTGCCCTCCCACCCCCATGAGGGCTTGAGTGACCAGTGATGCTCTTTCTGCAATTAAATGTGTCTGATTTCCTGTCACACTGTGGATAATTAAAACAATTAATACTGAAGGAGGCGCCAGCGGTGGCTGCCCTACAAGAAACACATATTCTGGACCTTGATAAATACAATTGTTCAATACCCGGCTACACAATATATAAAAAAACGTAAACTCCAATTTTAGACAGGGTGGTGTAGCTCTTTATGTGTCAAATAGTATCCCTCAATGGGAATTGCAGCTTCGCTCTCCTGTAAACGCAGCAGCGGTACATGTTGAAATCAACAACTTAATTTTCGTAATTGTCTCCGTTTACTCACCCCCTCACTCACCACATGTCACATACACAAACTTGCATAGCTTGTTTCAAGAAATACCGTCTCAATGTCTGATTTTAGGCGATTTCAACGCCCACCATCCAATGTGGGGAAGCGAACGGGTATCACCACGTGGTAGAATGATTGAGAAGTTATTAGAAAAAACACTCCCTCAGTTTTTTTAACTATGGATCCCAGACGTTCCTAAGCTCCAGTTATCGTACTACTTCTGCCATAGACCTATCTCTCGACTCTGCAAACCTCGCGCCCCTATTCAACTGGTCAGTATCTACTGATCCTCTGTTCTATAATCACTTCCCTATACACATCTGCCTCACCAGCGGACCTCCATTACCTCCAGCCCAATTCATAGAGAAATGGAAGCTATCGGATGTTGACTGGAGCGCCTTCAACAATGTGCTAACAAGAAATATAAACGATGATCCACAACTCACTATTACCATGTTTACCTCGGCAATCGTTCAATCAGCAGCATCGACTGTTCCTCGCACACGTCCTGCTCGCAATTTCAATTTACGGAGTAAAAACGCAATTTGGTGGAATCTATGATGTGAGCAGGCAAAGGCCAAGCGGAAGCAGGCTTTGCGGGCTTTTCAGCGCTGCATTTGTGAATATCACAGTCAACTTTATACCGAGGCACGGAAAGCCTGCTCCGAAACACTGCGATATGATAAACAGGAGGCATGGCGAGAGTTCGCCACTTCGTGTAACCGTTTCACCTCTATGACAAGTGTTTGGAATTCGGTCCGTTCCTTCGCCTCTCGACGCACATATTCTAATACGTTTCCGCAGCTTCGTAGCACGAATGGCATTTTTACCCAACGACGAGACGTAACAAATGCGTTTGCCACCTGTTTCTCCTCGATTTCTGCTTCTGACATTTATTCGCCAAACATTCACCACAACATCGAAACTATCACGTAGAGCCTAGACTTTAATGATCTGAACTTGGAACCATATAATGCTTCCCTTACATTTGAAGAACTTAAGATTTCCCTAGCCAAATCAACCAACAATTCCTGCTGTGCTGATGGTATCTCATATGCTTTCTATACCGAACTATATGAGAGGAATTTATGTAGCTTGTTACATGCAATAAATCACCTCTGGGAAAACCATCTGTTCCCCGAAGAGTGGCTAGAAACAATTATCCCTATTTTAAAACCTGGAAAAGATAAGTTGTCGGCTTCTTCCTATCGCCCAATCCCACTCACGAACTGTCTCTGTAAAATGATGGAGAGAATTATAAACACACCATTGCGTTATTTCTGAGAAACCAATAATATCATCTGTCCATTCCAGAGCGATTTTCGTCGCGAGAGAGACACATCCTCAAATATAACACGCTTTGTTACTTCTGTGCAAAATGGGTTCCTTACACGGCAAGCAGCAGTGGCGGTGTTTCTGGATTTAACGGCGGTTTTCAGCAAAGTTCACAGAGGAACTATTCTCGCCAGGCTCCACGATGCTGGAGTACGAGGACATGTGACACACTTTCTGGAAAACTTTCTCAAACAACGTTCCTTCCAAGTAAATCGCCATTCCTCCTTGTCGGATGTGAATAACCTTGATCATGGACTTCCACAGGGTAGTGTCGTTTCTCCAACGCTGTTTCTTCTCGCGATAAATAACATCTTCCGCGACCTACCGCTTATCCTTCCATCCATCCGGCATTCCATGTTTGACGATGATTTGGCACTCTGGTGTACTCAGCCAACCTGCGCGCAGGCGTGCGCTATATTGCAGGTCGCGCTGGACCACACTACTCAGTGGTGCAAGCAGTGGGGCTTCTTCATATCAGCTCCGAAGTCCGCTACGGTAGCCTTTAAACGGGGTCCGGCACCTTTGAATGTCGCGCTAAGAATTGCGGGCGACGATATACCGCTGGTATCCTCACACAAATTTATCGGTATTACTCTAGACAGCCGTCTCACCTTCCGCAGACATGTAGAAAACATAAGAAATCGTTGCCTGTTACGATTGAATGTTTTAAAATGCCTTACAGGACGATCCTGGGGTGCCGATCGAAGAAAAAACACTTACAACGCTTTATATCGGGCTGATTTGATCGGTACTGGAATACAACTCTTTCGTTTTCTCGATGACAGCACCTTCTCTAGGGAAACGCCTTGAAGCAATCCAATCATCGTGCCTTCGTGTTATATCAGGAGCGTTCAGAACCACTCCGGTATCCGCGCTGCGGGTGAATCTGAATCTTCCGTCCTTATCGGATCGTCGAATGTTTTCCATAATCCGATACAGGTATCAGGTCCAGAGCACACGAAACCATCCAGCATCTTCAGCGTTCAGACCGGGTCGGTCTCCAGGCCACAGAAGGCACCTAAGACCAATGAACACCGTGGCAAGGCTCGCTGAAGTGGCTGCTGCAACGCTGGGAATGCCTCGCTGTCCATTGCAACAAAACCTCGTCTGTCTCCATTCTGGCTTTACAACACATTATCCATCGAATATCTCTTCCACTTCAACAAGTCACAGACCACGGAATTTGAGGTGCGAGCGTCTTTCATGGAGTACAAAGGTGTACATAGTGATTATGAGTTGTTCTACACCGACGGCTCTGGTCACGGCGAAAAGACTGGTGCAGCCGCTGTAGGCCGGAACTTCCGCTTCGGCACGAGACTCCCTAATTTCACCACCGTTTTGACCTCTGAACGATATGCAATGAAAATCGCTTTGTCGCATATCAAAGAAGTCGGCATTGCTCAGGCAATTATCTGTAAGGACTCCCGAGCTTCCTTACAGGCACTACACAGACATCACAACATCGAACACCCTTATGTGTTGGAGCTGATCCAAATGTGGCATTCTCTTCCTCCTTCGCAGAACGTTATTTTCTTATGGATCCCTGTACATTTTGGAATACCGGGAAATGTACGAGCTGATACCCTGGCGAACGAATCCATTATCTCACCGACGCCGCTGGATATTCCCCTGGCGCTCTGTAGGGTAGTCTTTTCCTTGGCCGTAGGAAGTCTAGGGATGAACCAACGCGAACGCTCTACCCCGGAGTAACAAGCGGACAGCTCACTTTTTAAACTCCCAACGACGAATAAGTGGCGGGGCCGAAAGCTTAAGAGTGCTGGCAACTAATTTTAGTTCTCCGTTACCAACACCTTGGGTCGCGACAGGCAAACGCCAGTGCGCCTCGAAACCGTAAAGACGTGCTGGCTCTCTCCCTCGGTCTCCTGGGGCTCCCCCTTTATTTCCATAAGCACACACATATATAAACACGAGTCTACCCACGCAGATACATCATTGGAGTGCAAGCGGCACTCTCATTGGCCGGTTCGATGTGACGCGCCATCCAAGTGTACAACGTGCCGTGATTGGCTGGTCGTGTAGGCGGCCATCGCCCTGGCTGGGGGTGGTGCCGGTCCGCGATAGGCGGCGGGTCAGAGGTCAACGCTCGTGCACAAGCTGGGCCGGCCGGCCGTAAGCTGAGTTTGCCGATTGTTGCAGCGGGGCGTTGGCTAACGGCCTGGCAACCGGCGCCGGCCCGTCGAGGCATCCGGTTGGTGGTGTCATCGCGGTGACTAGCGGTCGAATATTGCGAGCTGGACACGGATCTTATCGGACACAGACCGGATGGGCGGCATTCCTGGTGTTCTTGTTTTGACAACTAATACTCGAGTTATGTAGCTAATACAACAACTAATACTCGAGTCAGCCGCCCCGGTAGCTCAGTTGGTTAGAGCGCTGGCCTGCTCTGGTCTCCCCTGTCCTGGCAACGCAGGGTTCGAGTCGCTTCGCGCGCTCGCATTTAGCTCCCGGCTGGGAGGGTCAGTTGGCAGCTGGCCCGATAAGGCCGGGGACGAGCTACCGGGCGGCCGTGTCGGTGCATTGACGGCACGTTAAACTTTCGGTCAAAATTCTGCCGTTGAACTTGAATTAATGGATCGGGTGGTGGGGCCAGGGTTCACGCAACAAGCTCTGCTTAGCAATAGGACCCTGGTTCATAAAGCCACCCCAACAAGAACTCGGATAAAATTTATTTAAAAAAAAAAAAAAATGTACCTTACGCGGCCTTATCACAGGTGACACCTACAGGACATTCCGAAGGCTTTGAACAGTCATATTAATTTTAACATCGTTACACCACAGCGCGCAGCTTCAATATCGCGAATTTTGGATTTACTAATTAAATTCTGCGATCCACTAGATTATTACGGCCATAAACATACTCTGAGGCTTTATACGCTTCGTTACGCGCTCGCGTACCACGCTCGCAAACTACCTACAAAATGAATGGGAGGAACCACGCACTCCAGCCTTTTTACAACATCAAACCGACTCTGGCCCCGTGGTCCACCAGCTCGCAAAACAGTCGTGAACTGAAGGTGACCCTGGCTCGACTGCGGCTTGGCCATACGGGACTGACTCCATGGCCACCTTCTTGATCGTTCCTCGGCTCCGCTCTGCCATGAGTGTGATGTTCGCCTGACAGTAGAACACATATTAATCAGCTGCCCAAAACATCGCTCGAAAGACGGCTTGTAGAAAACTACTTGCAGGCACGCAACCCTTGATGCAAATCTCAGCAATCTACGCGGGAACAACCACCCAGACCTGGTAAGTAAAGTTATCGATTATATAACTGAAGCTCGGTTAATATCAGAAATTTAGTAGATCTCAAAATGGATTTCCGCCATCGTGGTCACTTATTCGTCTATTCCCCAATATTGCCGGGGGTTTTTCACCCTAGGTGCATGCACTAGGTGGGCGCTTCCCGGTAGGATTCTACACCTACCTCGATGATGTAAGCTTGATGCGTGCATCCTGAGTTTTCCCTGATATCTCTTTATTACACACACAAAAATGGCTTCGAGCGTTAATCTCCTGAACCCACCGCTTAACGTAACTTGCTTCGCCATACTGCGAGCTTATCCTTTGAGTTCGACACTTGAGCGTGCCCTCTGGATAACTCCGGGGTGCCGTCCCGCCCTCCCCTGACGCGTACCTGGCTGAGCGCGGACAGCGGACATCTCGCTGCGGCCGCATCAGGTATGCTACGGCGGCATCAACCCGAACTCTGGTGACTCCCGGGTCGGTTTCGTGGAACCCAATCACGGATCTTGGCCTAGGTTTTGCCTCTTTTCAGGCTGCCCGCTGCCTGGTGAGCGACGGACGAGAGAGCGGTACGGGACCCCTGCGGGTTCTTTCTTGACTAGCGTGCTTGATGGTGTTCGCTGCGGGATAATGCTCGCAGTGTCCTGCTTCTCCTGGCGAATCTTAGGAAAGCCATTAAAAAAAAAATATATTCTAACCAGGTGAGTTATAATCTTCTATTCTATCCGGGGGCGTTTGTCCCACACATTTTGTCATGCATAGGCTGGGTTGGATTTGTGTATTGTAATCCTAGATGTGGAAAGAAATATTGTGATGTCATCGAGTATGGACAATATTTCTTCAAGCCGTACAGGCCTGTTTAACCCACATATGGTACCCCAGTGAAGCACTTTCATTTCTGAAATCCATCAAACCTGACCTGAGGTCAAACGCTGGCCTTGAAGGTCACATGATCGGATGTGCTGCTTCCTTGCTTGGTGGACGATTATTCGACGCTAATATCCATCCAATAAATGCATTCATGAAAATTTATTCGGTACCCGTACTTTCCCCATAGGGTGGAATGCTGAAGTCTTCGTTGACCTGAGATCAAATGGTGACCCTCGAATGACCAGTTAATTTGGTGTGCTGCATGCCAACGTGATAGCGTGGCACAAGCGTTTGAATCATTTCAATAAGTGAATTATCCGGGAAGTTACGCGGTACCCCAGATTTGATCTCGCTGACCTTTTCGCCTCTGGAGGCGAAAGGGGTTCGTCGTAGCAAAAAAAATCGTTTCGTGGTGCATGTACATGCCTGCGAAGGTTGTGTCAAATTTTCATAGGAATCGGATGATATTGGTGAATGCGTTTCTGAATGCGCTGCTGAATGGGATGCAAGTGCTACTTGATGAATTGCGTCATCAATAGAGGTCAGGTCACACAGTGTGCTGCTTCTCTTATGTTGATAGACATGCATCAGTGTTGAGATAGTGTAGGGCGGCGAGGTCGGGGGCGGGGTCGGTGTGGGGGGTGGATGGGGGAGGGGTAGGAATTTTTTGGGGATGGGGGACGGGTAGGGTAGGGGTGGTGGTTTGGGGGAGGTGGTATTGAGTGGGATGGGATATTAGGTATCGGTTATGGGTGGGGTTCGGTCTTAGTGGTCTGTCTGTTGTTGTCGGTCTGAGTGGTCGCACTGAGTGGTCGTCTGTTGTTTTGTTTCGTCTTGGTCTACTGCGGTGCGCCCTTGACTTCGGAGCGACCTTGAGAAAGTAGTTTCCGCACGGCCGCCGGCCGGCGGCCATGTTTTACTACGCTCACGGGCGCCGGGCGGCTCCCCGGCCCGCGCCAATCTTGCTTCCGGCGTGCCGCCGGTCCTAACCGGGGCGGCCCACAGCGAGCGGTGACCCGCGAGTCCTCACTGTAGTAGATGCAGTCTGAGCGTGCCATACCATCTTGTCTTCGTCGTATTGTCATCTTGTCGGCGCCCCGTGACTCCGCTATCCTAACACGAATTTATATTTAGCGAGGTCAAATCTCCTCTCTTCACCACTTCCATCCGTGAGTGAACCTGACTTGGTCGTAGCGCGAGGGATAGAGGAACCGCATGATTGGAGAGACCTAGGAGGAGGGGGGGTCAT